>JAOTAV010012629.1:0-26332 GCA_026546445.1 Cyclargus thomasi | reverse complement strand
TTTACATTGACTTATAATTACTTATGTATTAAAAACAATTATTGTCTATTAAATTAGTTTTAAGACATATCATTGTTTTTTTCCATCTTTTAGGTAAAAGATGGACCCGTGCGAGTTTCTTACGCCGGTTCTTCTTGCCGGGTTAGTTGTGGTAGGCGCCGTAGTCTCGACGTTTAGAAAGTGTACTTAAAGTGAGGATTTTGAATAAAAGGTTTTGATTGATTTTTTGACTCCATAAAAATATTCTAACAAGATTTTACAAGAGGAAATTAATTTTTGTGCTTTCAGACCTATATAATTTAATAAGTATTTAAATTATATTTATATAAAAAAAACAGGCAAACACATGCTTGAAATGGCTAGGAAAAAATTATTTCTTATTTTGGATTAACACCCCCTTGCCTCTATGGATTTGACTTTTTTTTTCAATTATTACTTTTGCATTGATTTGACACATAGATTTTTATTGATTTACATTGTTAACATTTTTAGAAATAAGATTAGTTTATTTGTCTTTGAACAAAGATTTAGGAAGAGAATCATATATATTTATATTACAATACCTATGGATTTATATGTTGGTATATTTATAGTTTAATAATACTTAATATTTATTATAATATTTAATATATTATACATATTATACTATTTTATTGGTATGTATTATATTTATTGTTTATGTAGGTTTACTTAAAAACATATATAAAAGTTTTACTATAAGTAATAAACTTTTATATATGTTTTTAAATTAATTGCCTTCATAAAATTATCTTTATTTTGAAAAATGCGCCTATGCTAACTACTCAGTATCATCCTAAGGTTGGCTGGTACAGAATGCCACAAGACATTAAGCCTATGTAAAATTTGCATTAAGTAATAAATAAATATATATCAGGCAAAGAGTAAAGAGTTTTTTTTTACCTGGGGTCATCTTGCATTGTGCTTCACTTCTTGTGTCTTCGATGGGATTGTTGGATGGTAATTGATTACAATCATACGACTTGACAGATCCATTCGTAAAATCTTTATTAAACTCATTTTTGCGAAGTATCAATGTAACCTAGGTTAAATGAAAAAGCATTATGAATAAATGAGAATAAAAAAGTATGTAACATTAATTAAATGTTAAGTAAACATAAACCTATGTCCAAAACCCTCAGATTCTTTTATTCATGTCTACAAAGCTACTATGACAGCTGAAGAAGTTGGAATCTTGGTAAGTATGGATGAAATAAAGAAATCAAAACAAAATATGAAAATATTCAATTTGTCCCAGTTTCAACATTTGAAATCCATAATATATTATTTACTTTTTGTATTAAGGGTAATGATGGTTTTGTATTAAAAGATAAAACAAATTTATTATGTAATATAAGATTTGACTACAACTAACCTCTTGTGGCGAGAGAAGAACTTCAGAAGGACAATCTTTTTGTGCCTGACATTTTGTTGTGGTGTGAATTGCCCGATAATTGAACTGATTACGACACAGAGATTTATGTTCTTGAATATATTTATTTATAAGACCCTGTCTCAAGCTTCGATCTAATTTATTATATGTATTTATAGCTGCAACTATAAAAGGATAATTCATATTTACACATGTAAGATTTTATTCGTACATGTTATGCAATCACGAACTTTCTTCAAATTTAGTAATGATATTTAGTACCCGATATAATAGTTATATTTCTTTAGGAATAAAACATACACATTTTAGCTGTTTTTGCATTTTTCTACAAAAGTTACTCCGCAAACTGAGGTAACTGAACTTGAATATCAAGTCTCGAATGGATTTTGACAACCAATTGACATTTGAGTGTTTTTTTTATACAGGCGCTTTGGCTATTTAATCATGGGCACACTGACCAGGTAAGTAGAATTGTAGAGTAGAAAGGTAGGCAGTAAAACCAAAAAAATTGACATCACTTATCGTTTTGTGAAATGCAAAACATCGGCGGACACACTCTTTGTCATAGATGGCACATGACAAAACGTTACATCTCGCTCATTTCGTTTTTCGCCGACGTTTTGCGGTTCGCAGCGTCGGTGTACAAATGCCTTAATGTCCGGACAAACATACTAATCGGACGCGATTGATAGCCGTGATCTAGATTATTGTACATTGGTGTGTACAAAGTATTAGGCGTAAGTCGCGAAAGTTTTGTATGGGCAGTCCGCCGCGTCTGGCGTCAATGAGTGAGGCCAATTTTTAAACCAGAACAGCATGACAGTTCTCTTTTGAACTGTCTAGTGAGAGTGTAAATCAGTACACCTATTTACATTTTCGGCTGTCAACCTCGGGCGGTCTCGCTGTGTCTTAGTGAGAGTGTACATCCTCCATTACGACTGTACGTGTGACATAGTTTATAAATTATGGTCCCTTAGAAATGAAGAGAGCTTTGTCTATACGATTCAAGAAGCCAGAAATATAAGCAAGCTTACTGATACTAGCTTGCTCTCCTGGCTTAAAAAAACTAGCCTCGTGAATCGTGTATCTAGAGCGTTAGAACATTGAGTTTATTCAAAATCTCAATAAGTCTTCAAGGTGCCAAGTCAGTCGGTTCAGTAAAGTTATAAACTTTGGATAGAGTTTAGACAGTCATAGCCCATAGGTGTATAAAGGGGGGGGGGGCGTGCCCACCCCAGAATGGTGCACACCCCAGAACGATCTCATTAAATAGCACACTTGAAGTTGCATTACTTTCAAGTTGAGTTTTTTTTTATTTTTTTTTTCCCCTTTTTTAAAACTCATTTTAAATAACTTCAACTTTTAGGTTTTAATTTTGTTAATAAAATAATATACTTGGCTGAAGAATTTGTATTCATGGCTGTGAATAGAAAAAAAAAAGTTCCTGTTCGAAAAAGAAAGAGAACGCATGCGCAATGCGCAGGTCGAATTCGTCATATTTCGTGCGCTGTGGCCGACATTAAAGTTAATCTTTTACCATTTCATCCGGATCTAGTGATATTCTTTGCCAAGGAGATATAAACTGAATACAAAATGCCCAACCAACTTTTAACAATAGAACCACAAAATGAGTTGAAGTTTAAAGGTGAGTCAATTTCGTTGTATAGAACAGAATCTGCAATTGCCGCATTGAATCTTGATAAAATAGGTAGTGATAGTTACTAGCAAATGGAGTTCTATTTCCAGATATCGGCATTTTGTCAGGGTGCGGTTTTTAATTATTGCGATGTAACCAAGCGTTTTTGCCGACGATAAACAGAATTCAATGTTCAAAACCACTGCTAACTGTTATACATCAATAAAATGTTGAGCACTCTACTACACCTACATAGATTGAACAGTATAGAGATCTATTGCCTGTGTAAAATTCGTTTCGAAATTGTTAGGTGACTGGATTTTTGTAACAGTTGTTTGTTGCAACAAAATGAAATCTAAAATTTCACCGATAAAATCGAAAAACGAAAAACAGCATTGAGTCTGACATTAAAGTGGAAATGTCTGATTGAAATGTCAAATTAGCACTTATTACAATTGGCTTTACTTTGTGGTATTAAAAATGGTTATTATTTCTCAAGGAGCAGTTGTGAATGGAATAAATAAATTCTATGAATTTCGGTTTCCAGTCTTTTGATGAATTATGTTAATTATGCTCTTATAATAATTGTTTTTTTTTTACACATACCTACAATACAATGAATTTGAACTTTCTAATACAACATTGAATGTTTTCTGTGTTTAAATCAAAAAATATTAGGTGATATAGATATATATGAACCAAACATACTTTTCTCAATTCCTTCAATACCCGGATTATCCAATATGCTTACAAAAACCTTACAATCATATAATTAGTCTTGTTAATCAAGTTTTAACTGTTCATGATCAAGTATTTTACAAACAAATACGTTTCCAATAGGAACAATATTATGAATGGATGAGCAAAGCAAATGGCTTTAATGTTTTACATGTCACTCATATTATACAGAAACTCATTATTTCATATTACAACTGACATACAGCTTGTAATGCTATCAAAACTCAATATTAATTGTTATACTTATAACGTATAAATTGATAGTAATTTTGATATCACTCGAAAGAAAATATATATTATTTTGGGATAAAATAGGAACCTGTTTAATTAGATATATAAATGACACATAAAAATATATGAATTTTGGTATTTTAATAATATACACTAATGTTTACACTGCCTTTTAAATCAAACATGTTTGTGTGACAAAGCAAATAGCCATTGATTAAAGCAGGCTTTTCCAACCTCTATTTCGTTAAGCCTTCCAAGCCAAAATTTGAATTTTTATGCCCCCCTTAATAATACAGTAAAAAGTTATTGTACACAGACAAGTGAACATTAAACTTAATATTAAAACTGTAATTACTTTATTTTTTGAAATCTATGATGCCAACCCCTGACATTTCTCTACGCCCCCCAGGGGAATTTGACCACCCCCGTTAGGAAGTCTCAGATCAAAGCATATTTTAACTAGCAGCATGATATTTGAAAACTGGCCTATATGCAGAACATTTACCTAAAGTTACAATCCAGGTTGCGAAAATACATTTAAAACATTAAAAAGTAGAACCCCGTACATTTTAAATGACCAAGATTTCACTATTACTATAAAATTTTCACTTTCCTTCAAGTCAGAGGCTACGTTTGATCATTTTTAACCCTAAAAAATTTAAGTTTCCCTTGTACCATAGGGGAAATCGAAGCAGAGCCAGATGACAGACCTTCATTATTTGGTGGGAATATGTCAATTCCATGTAAGCCGTTTTCTGGGTTTTACATAATGCGACCAATTTACTTAGATCCGCAATCAGGCTCTGTTTCAGCTTCTAGATGGTTACATAATACAATTAATTTTAAATTATAATTTACTATAAATAAAATATTAAAATTTATTTTCTGTTACAATACAATACTCACATTCAGTTATCTCACTTCATCCATTGTACTCTGTTCTACTGTTAATGGTCGTTGTTATTGATTTTTTCAGTTACTTTTTCAGGCTTGTTCGAATCCGGATACACAACTTACATGAGGCTGTCAAATCCCTCAAACGATACAGTCTTGTTCAAAATTAAGACAACTGCACCAAAGAAATACTGTGTTCGTCCAAATTCAGGCATTTTGGAACCTAACTCTAAGGTTGAAATTGCCAGTGAGTAACTATTTCTAAAGTATATTTTAAAACAAATACATGTAAAATGTTATTCAAACTTTTTTTATTTTCAGTAACTCCCCAGCCCGTTTATGTTGACCCCAATGAAAAACATAAACATAAGTTCATGGTACAAAGTGTTGTTGCTCCAGAAGGAAAGACGAACATTGATCAAGTAGTAAGTTGTCTTCACAAATGTTCTTTTGAGAATTGATCGTAAATTATGTTAGATAGCTAACAAACTTTTTTAATTCTAGTGGAAGGAGATAAGTCCCGATCAACTCATGGATTACAAGCTTAAGTGCGTGTTTGAGTCTCCACAAGTGATATCTCCTCAGGTATGTATTATTGTAAGAATTTGTTTTTCTTAAGAACTTAACCATGTTAATATAATAATAATAACAATGGACGCTTTACACCACGTCAATCTGGTCCCGCGGTAAGCACTTCAGGTACTTACAGGACTTGTGTTACAGATACCAGACACCGGAAATACTCTTAATACTTTTATACTATACACATAATTAAGATTTTTATTACATGATACACATATTTAATACATATCCAAGACCCAGGACCATTAAAATACTTTTTTGTTCGGTCGGCGGGAATCGAACCCGCGACCCCCGGTTTAAGTTACCAACATGTTTACCAACTGAGCCATAGAGGTCGTCTATATGATATAGGATAGGTTGATTAACAATTGAAGACATAAGAAGCGGGTAACTAAAATTTTAAAAACTGCCGGATTTTTGCGGAAGTTGATGCTTTAGGACCGGAAAAATAATTTGAAATTATTTGGATTTTACGTATAGCTAGATAGACACACTAAATAATGAATTAGCGAAATTACATGATTTTTCAAAATGTTACGGGAACAAATGAGTATTTACTGGAAAGTTGCAAAATGTTCGTTATTCGCTTCTTCCACTTACGTCTTCGATTATCCCCTGACCTTCACCTCTACAGCTTTGGCTCTTTTGTTTTGCAACATAAAACATTTTTAATTATTGTAATTGTTGCTCAAATTATAATGGTACTGCAACCGAACCAATAGTCTCGTGTCTCCTAGAACTCATACAGAAAATTTTAGCAAAATTGGTCCAGTCATTTGAAAGGAGTTCAGTGACAAACATACGCAAGGCGAATTATTCATATTAAGATTATCTTATCTATATCATCTTATGATGAATACACCTTATTAACACGAAAAAATATATATTATTCACTTCTGCAAAATTGATTAACTTAGACAACACTTAACTATAGTATCCAGAGAGTTTTGTAGCTAGAATTTCCATTACACTTTATTTAGACAAGCCAGTCACGCGTTTATGCACCCTATCGCTATAGATGTAAGATCGTCATAAAATTCTCTAATAAAAGACGGAATTTCAAGGTGTCAAGTTTATTGTTTGCCATTGAATCAAATTGCATGTTTATGCCGTTATGGCGTAACATGATGAGGTAGTAAGTTGAAGCAATGATGACTAACAGTGTCTATTTAACTATATAATTACCTGGCATTAATTCTAATGATAATATAATTACTTAAAAATTTTTAAAAAATCTACGTTTTTACCCCTTTGGCAAAGATAAGAAGAATTTTTTAGAGCCAAGTCAGCACAGGCTTAAGCTCGCAGGAATAGAACGCCCATCTATTTTTCTAGATGTCCACCTGTCAACAGGACTCGCCAGGATTAGTGTCTTTGTATAAACTACTTTACGCACACATATATTGTGTAAATATTATGTATGTGTGACAATTTAGCAGTAAACTGTTGTTTTATAGCAGGACGCCGGCGACAACGCCGCTCAGAATGAAGTGACGAAGAAGCGAGTTGCTGTCACCTCAGAAGACCCTAAGGCTTCGACTAAGGTAAAACACAAACGCACTTACAAGAACAGTGTTCACATACCTTTAAACAGTTTGTGTAGAATCAACGTAGTATAAATTTCATGAGAAAATATCTAATTTTTAAGACGTTCGAAATATGTACGGGCGGAGTCCGATTCACCCGGTAAAGATCGTCTACCGTATATTATTTATATTGTGGTAGTTAATCCACTTACCAGCCAGTCATTTTGGACATCAAAAAAATTCATTTCCATTGCAAATGTCATAATAAATAACTTGAAAATAAAAAATAAATTGAATGAAAACTGAATAATCTCAAAGACCCGAACCACTGGCCTTAAAATAGATATTAAATAATTAAATACTAATGGCCTGTTTCACCGCTTACAGATAGTCTATTAATTTGACAGATACAACTTTATTTGACAGATTTTTTAAAAATAATCTTTTAAAAAAAATTGTGGATAGCCTAACAGAAACTTTAACAGTAACCGGTGAAACATGGGAAACGTGCAAGGCTATTAATATGATGTTAGTGAGACACGGGCGGCGCGTACCGTGCTGACAAATTTGCAATCACCTTTAATACACTTTTTGTTTTGATTCAAATATTGTTGGAGTCGTCATTACAACAAAAACATTTTATCATCTTCCTACTCTTTTTTAACAACATTTATAATTAATAATCGTTATTAACATTACTCATTATATTTTTTTGGTCATAATTATACAACGTAGACCTTACTTCGGTGGTTTTAGTGAATAAACACAGAACGTACGTGGCCGAACTTACCTTCCGACGCATTCGGAATTCGGATACGATTATTATGTTGCTATACAAAACATGGCCGTCGAAACGCTGCCGAAGGGTGAAGTCACACGAGCGTAATTGAAGACGTAAGTGGATGAAGCGCATAACTAACATTCTACAACATTCCCTGTGTAAATGCTAATTTGTTCCCATAAAATTTTGAAAGGTCTTGTAAATTTGCGATTTCATTATCTAGCTTGCCTATCTAGATATCTACACATCAAATCCACATTATTTTATTTTCTAACCATTTTCCGGTCCTAAAGCGTCAAAAAGCCGGCAGTTTTTAAAAATGTTAGTTACCCGCTTATGTCTTCGATTTTGTCAGTCGTGACTCGTGAGTCGCAGAATTTTGACTGGCGACAATTGCATCCAGTTTCATGGAAAATTCTTCACCTACACGAGCGTATTATTTCACTTATGTTTAATCTGAAAAATAATTTACACGATCAAAATTCTGCGACTCATCTGCACTCACAGAATTACACTCGTTTGGCTTCTGACTTATACTTGACGGAACGTTGACTGTACCTACGCTATAACGCGACGTAATTTCGACATGGTGTGTCATCCTTCATTTAAAGAACATTGCATGCGTAATCATGCCGAACTTCGGCCGCGTAACTTTGGCCTAGTGCGCTTCGACACGTAGGGCCCTTTTCGCCATTTCCTGAGAAGTGCCGTATAAGGCTATCCATATCCACGTCTTATCTGACAGTTGAGGTATGCCGAAATAAACTGTGGATAGCCTATGCGACACTTATCAGAAAATGGTGCAACGGGCTCTTAGAGTTTAGTTTCGCTTAACTAGTTAATGTGTCAAGTAGTGCTGTCGAAACGTGTTTTTATTTGTTTTCGTGCTTGGCATGTCCATGTATTTCAGGATGCAATAGAAGGTCCCATCCACACTGAAAAGAAGAAGGAGATAAGCGCCGTTGACGTGATACCTACCGCACCAAAAATGGTATCCCCATTCATATAAGACACCTAACGCTCGCACACAAAGATGGGGGCTTGGGTGCGTTAGGGCGACACCGCAACGTGTCTCCGGCGTAATGCACGGTATCCGTTCGCTCAATATTGTCGCCGGTGCTCATTAACCCTTTGTAAAAAGCTTGTCATTCATATACAAAACGCTATTGTCAACAATATGTTGTCACTTTGTTGTTGACAATCGCGGTTTGTATAGAAATGACAAAGTTTTCTGACAAAGAACTAGTGACAATATTGGGTGAACGGATAACAGATGCATTTCTAAATTGAAGATATGTGTGGAAGAAGTAGACAACTAACATTTTTTACTACTTTGAGCAATAACCCATTCTCTTTCTTATGATTTGAGAACATCTTCCAGTTGATAAAATTATTATTTATATAGCTAAAGTCGTGGTTCAAAAGCCTTATTTCCAAAGAAGTCGGTTGAAAAGGAAGTTTTTCTCGTTTCAAATTGTTAGTCATATACTTCTTCCAATTATGTCTTCAGTTACGTGTAGAATTTATAGATTTCAATGTCACTTGCATGACGTCTCACGCAATTGAAGTCTGTCAATTCAATACAAATGAAATGCATCTACGCGTATCGTCGCGTCACGTTGCGTTGTGAATTCACATTTAAAGGTACGCGCACACTTTGACAGAGCGTGCCGGGGCGGGCCGGGGCTCAGCGAAAAATGCGCACACAATATTGTCGGGCCTGCCTCCTGATTCACGATGCGATTCCGCGGAATCCTTTCCGATTTCGGAAACTTCCGTTAAAAGTGCCAGGAGTTTCCGTGAGAACGTTTCCGTTTCCGCGCGTAATCGCATCGTAAATCAGGGGGCTGGTGCCATCGCATTGACGAATTTTGAGTACGTCAGTGTGACCACTTTTAAATCGCTCGTGAACGCCCGTGAACCAAAAACGTTGCTATATTCTATTATTTCTACTAAACCCTGTTTTAGCTTCTACCAACACTTTTCCTTTATTTATCAATGTATTCTACGCGGTTATATTATAGAATAAACTATAAAAAAAGACTCTTTTTTTAATATTTTATTCTGTAATATCAATTTCCTACTATAATCTACTAAAAGATTTTGGACTACCCACTAAACCGGTATTCGTTTGTACCAGAAAGTAAAAATCTACTAAATGTGGTCACACTGTTGAAGACTTGCTGGGCGCTGTTTGCTGTCGCATCCGCCGCCCCGTTGAAGCCCGGGTACGCTCCGTCAAGGTGTGCGATACGCGGATCCTCTCCATACCATTTGTATGCGACGAAAGCACTAATGTTTGGTTATACCCGTTATAAAGTTAAATGTTACCCGCTTAGTGCAGCGAAGGTCCTAATTCTCTTATAAAAATATTTACACAGCGAAGAACCGGGGCCTCAATTCTTGCGAAACGAACAACTCTAGCTCAGCAAAACCGGTTCGTCGCTTTGAACGTAAAGGGGTAACAGACAAACTGATATTTGCATTTATAATATTAGTATGAAAGTAGATATACTTGTTGAAAATATTGCTATAAAAGTAACAGCCCAGTACGTCGTAATTTATTGCGTATTAGGTCGGAGATCGCATACTTCCTTCACGTGCAGCGTGAATTTTATATAATTTTGCTTCCTTAAAGAGACGATTCTATCCATGAAAACTTATGTTTTTGTATGGGACCAACTTACTAAAAAAACAAAGTCAGCTGTTTGATACATTTTTGTCCACTAGATATCGTCAATTTGTATGGAACAGCTGATTTTTCGAGTAAGTTGTCACCATACAAAAAGTTGTTCGCTTACACAGGTATAGAATTATCCCCTTAAGGGAGCAAAACATTGTACAATTCACGCTGTATACTCTGACGTAATGCATGTCAATTGTCATCGTCTAGAGAGCGCGATAGTCTGCGATCTGAAAGACACTCGAGTTATAAGAATCAGGCCCTTACTTGACTTTCTTTTACCTTTACTATTTTTCCGCTGTATAAATATTTTATTAGTGAATGGGTTGATGATTACTTAAAAGTTGAAAGGAGTTTGCTCTCGAATCATATATAAAACTACTGAGTAATGATAACATACTGAGTGCGGGCGTTAGTCCATCGCAGACTTTTGTCAGCTGGCAGTTATTTCTTAATTTTTACCGACTCGCATAAAAGAGGTTGTGTTTTTGAGTGTTAAACTTTTTTTAAAACCGAGCGATTGTTGGGCCTAAATACTGCCAGGCGCCAGCTGACAGCACTTTTGCGAGTGGCCTTGCACTAGCGGGTGTAGTCGGTAGCGGTATAGTAAATGAGGTTTAAAGGGTGCATACGCGGCTGATATATGAACTAAGCTTAGTGACACTTTGATCTTCTCTACAATTGACGGCGACCAACAATAGTTCAAATAAAATGCCACTCCATGAACGGGCTAATGCCACTTTATGAACGGGCTACTGCCACTGTAGAAATTGGCAGTTGGCTTAATTTTGAGCCTTAATTTAGCTCTAAGCCACTACAAAGCAGTGGCGGCATTTGTCGCTAGATCATTTTTAATATACTCTATTTTCCGTAGGCAAAATACAAAATTAGTATAAATTCCATGCCAAGTAGTTCCGAAGACAAAAATGTTTTCTTCGAGTCATGTCAAAAATGTATACAGAAGTACAGTACCCGGCAATAAATATTGCACATCGACATTTGGAAAAAGACAATCGGAGAATTTCGGCGTCGTAGAGTGTTATCAATATCGCACGAAATAAAGTCAAGTCACGGCGATTCAAATTTCGAACTTACCTAATCCCCCATCCCTTTATTCCCCCATAAAAACCGGCAATGCACTTGCGACTCTTGTCCATGTCCATGGGCGACCCTCTAAATATAAAAAAATAAAAATTCAACCATAGTTCATAATGTAGCACTACATTTGAATGTTTGTCGGTCGCTGTCTCATGTGTGGATCGAAAGGAATTGTTAAAAATATTTATTCCGCTTTGAGATTTTGTAGAATGAATCCTGTATATCTGTAATGGCTTATATACGTTGACTCAGTAACTGACTCTGGAGACCTGGCACTATTATCGTGTAGAAATATTTTCAAGTCAGTACTGTACTGTCGCCACGACTACTGACTGACTGCGTGTGAATAGTGTAACAAACTCATGCTATTCAGCTGACTTCTGCTGTCGTCAGTACATTTACTGACGCCAGTAGAAGCCAGCCTGACAGTTACTGAATACGTAACAAACCTTCGATCAAATATGTATTATAAAGTTTTACAGTTGCCGTCTAAAAACTGGCCAGAACTGCGCTTAAGCGTTATTTTGATGTATATTCTGTGACCGCGATTTTAACTACTGTACGAATGTGTGCTTTAACTCATTATGTTAAGTTTTATTGTTCAATACACTTGATTTTGATTTAATACGTGGATTTCCAGCGCACTTTTCCTGATAGCTTGGCGGGCGCACAGCGAGGGAGTAAAATAAACATTTCAGGATAATGTTTGGATAATTTAAAAGATAGTCAGTTTTTATATACTTAAATAGGTGGGTTGAGTGTGATTTTGAATGAACAACACTATACTATAAAATTTGTATGTAATTTAAAACCAAAATATAATGAAAAAAAAAACTGGATTAAAGATTTATTTGGGGGTATTTTTGTTATTGTTTTTATCGAGTCAACTATCACTATCGCGGATTCGCTGACTGTAATCCTCGCAAATGCTATATATTTTAATTAGTAAGAACTATTGGCAAAACTTAGACGCGCTTTTTCGGAAATTATCGTTTCAAGTTGTTTTGTGTCAGATAGTCTTGGTGCCATTATTTTATTCAATTTTCAAGGGATCTGTGTACCTTATTAATATTTGATCGAAGTAATCAACATTTTCTTTACTATTGTAGTATCTTTCAAAGAAAAAACAAATCTGGCGTTTAATGCAAAAGTGTAAATTGCTGAGGGTCTTTACAAATGATTTTTAAGTAAAAAGATACTACCATTGTAGTAAGATATTCCAGAGATCATTGTGCAAAGTCTAAAAAACGGAATAAATAATATGACCCAATACGATACGGATTTTGGAAATTACATCTGTAATTCAAGTTCATCTGAACTTGACGATTTCTTGCTATGTGGATGTGATCTAGTCTTGTAAGTGGCTTTTTAACTCGTGCAAAGATGTTCAAAACTTATATCTTCGATGACGCTTCCCAATAATTTGGATACAAATAATTTTATTGGCAACAACATTTTAATTTCACGAACAAATACCCGCTCATTGTTTTCGCATGTTCTCAGAATTTGCATATTATTTTACATACAATGAATACATTATATTAACATTGTTCTTACATGTTTCTTCCAGACTACTACGAAAACTGAAAACTTTGAAGGTGATCTGCAGAAGGTCGCGAACGAAGTTCAACTTCTGAGAGAAGAGGAAAGTAAACTAAGACATGAAAATCTTCGATTAAAAGTAAGAAAATTATACATTCGTTATGGTAAAGTTTTTGTAGCGCTTTCTTACTTTTTTTTGGGGGGCAAGCGAGGTTACTTGATGGATAGCAACTGCCGTCACCCATGGACACTCGTGACATCCCAAGAGTCGCAAGTGCGTTGCCGGTCTTTATGAGGGAATAGGGAATGGCAATGGCAATAGGGCATTAGGGAAGTTGGGCCACCGGTAACTTACTCACTGAACGAAACAGAGCACAACGCCGTTTCACGCCAGTTTTATGTAAGGCCGTGGTGTCGAGCCGGTCCATTTGTGCTGAAGCATGGCTCTCCCACGGCAATGAGCATCCGTATTTTATACTTCGATCGGAAAATGTCGCTTTCGGTCAATTAACAAAGTGACAAGACTACTCTTTCTTGCGGTTAATATATAAAATAACCGGGTCAATGACCGCTACCGACTAGATAAATCGAAATCACTACAGTTCTATTTTTAAAATGAAGGCTTTCAAATGTTACTATGTGTGACGTCATCAAACATAAAACTATAGAAACACTTGTCGAGTCGAGCATCTGTCAGTCTCGCCACAAGTTCAACTTTCCCTGTCGGGGAGAGTACAGACGCATTTCCTGTCGGCCGTCAAGGTGAAAGAATTCTGTCCGACTGGCGTAATCTATTGAAGATTCCGGGGGAAAATTTTGCATGCAGGTTCATTTTAAGACGTTTGTGCTCACTGTGACTGGATTTTTGTGAAATTCAACCACTAAGGGTCGTTGTTACGGAATGAATTTTGTATCAGACTTTGCTACTATTTGTCATATGAGTTTCAAATTTCGCATGCGGCTTCATTTTAGAACGTGTTCACTATTACGTGTTTTTGTTAAATTCAACTCCTTGGGGTTGCAGTTGGCGGTTGAAAGGTTTTATGAAACGTTAATTAACAAGCTGGAAGTTTCTGACTTTGCGTGCGGGTTCTTTTTAGGGCTTAGGTGCTCATTATGTCGGGATTTTTTAAAATTCAACCCTGAAGGTTGTTGTTGAAGGTTGAAAAATCTGTTCAAAATTCGTTTCAAAAAGTTTTCTGAGTTTAAAATTTTGATTAAAGGTTCTTTTATGAAGCTATCTAACGTGAAAAGAATTTTGTTTTCTTAATATATTAATCTCTATTAATATATTAATATAATATATAATTTAATATATTAATCTAATAATTCCCGCGTAAATATATCGCGGGAAAATGCTACAATTATATAATTGATCGTACATACTAGAATACTATAATATAGTTCACCAGCTGTTTCGAATAAAAATGTCTCTGATTTTTTTACACTTTCCGAATAAAGAGAGCATTCCAGAGGAAAATGGGCTTTTTTATAACTTATCAACATGATAAGCTTGTTATGTGCATGTTTGTATCCGCCACGCGGTTGTAATACTGTATGATTGTAATTAATAAATCAAAGCAATAATTAAAAACAACTTTTTTACTTTATTCATTTCTTAATTAAATTGTTATTTCTATAATTAAAATGGCTAGGCACAGACTATGTATAGACTTTTTTAAAAGTTTGCACAAGACAAATGGCAAATTTATATGAATTACAACTGATATGATTTTTGTAAATCGATTTGCCGTTTGCCTCGTAACTGCTAAGCGATGTACAAATCATGAAATAATTGCTAAAAGCTTTGCGATTTTCTGTTTGTTTTGATAATTTGTAAAAATAAGTGTTTACTTTTTTTCTTTCTCAGCTACGCGATTGGCTATTTTGCTGTTATTAATACAATAAATTCCTTCAAAGCAAAAATTTAAGTTTCAAATTAAACTAAAATGCTCTAAGTGCGTAAAATTTCATAACTGACACCCAGAACATAGTCGCCAGTACCACAGAAAAAGCTTGCTTCTGAGTGAGATTCAAAAACTTTATGCTTGTAGCAAATATCTATTTTGATTTTCCTTTTGTAATTTGCAACTGCAACTACATAATGTTATTTGCGAATTGTGATATTATTATTTATCTTTAAATATTAATAAATGTTTATTTTTTTTTTAATTTCATGCCCTAGCTTTAAGCGAATGGTTTAATGAAATTGATTAATTTTCGATGCTGACTTCAGGAAAGAAAGACAAGTCAGTCAGATACATATGAACCCAATTGAAGTTTTTTTTGTCAACCTGTCTTAACTCTGTTAAACACTTTGTACTACAATTACTTGTTACTCAAAAAATATCTGGAATGTTTTGTTGAGAGTTTTGAAGTTTGTTTATTTTGTTACTCTTTTGTTATTTGTGTTACTGCCTGCGTGTTTTTTTTTTGGGCCGCATAAAATGTGCTATGATAACGGATTTTTTGTAAAATGAAACCCCTAAGGGTTGTTTTTATGAAAGGTTGAGTTTGTATAAAACTACGTTACTACAAGTTATGGGTTTTTTTTTATTTTAATTGTGAGTATTTTTAAGGAGCTACTTAGTGTGATAAGCATTTTTTAAAATAATTACCTCATGTTTTCTACGCGGACGCAGTCGCGGGCAAAAGTTTTAACTTTATAGGTCTTACTTTTCATCGATGAGTGGAAATATCGGATCTTAAATTTATATTTAAACTAATACGAAGACATCACTTTCAGCATTAGCAGGAAGTTTAAAAAATACTGGTCAGGTGCGAGTTGGATTCGCACTGTTCTTTATGGGAGATGAGTTGCAAAATATTCTACTTAAATTTAGAAGACAAAATATCTGCAAAGACCGTACTCAAATTGGATTTGTAGTTTTAGTAAAAAAAAGGTTTAATACAAACGTTTATCTCCTTTTTGTCCCCCAAATCTGATCAGTAGTTTAGATGTAGGAACAAACATGCTGAAAGACAGACAGACAAAAACCTGACCACAGTTTTGGCTTATATATCGACGTATTGAGACCCTACGCTTATTATTTTTTATATCTACCGATTTATCTAGATACAAATAACCTGCATATAAAATATTAAGGATCTTGTACTAACAATTTCGTTTAATCCTTTGGGTTGAATTTCACAAAATCTTGTCCTTCATTCTAAAACGAGAGCGTGCTAGCAAGAAAGCCTTAGGGCTGCTTTCATTCTCAATATTTCATCCAAATATGGACGTATAAAATATAGTCGAATTGAGAAACGTCCCAATTAAAAAGGTCCAAAAAGCGTGTGCAAGATATTGAAATGGCGGTTATGCACTCTCGCCGAAACACAGCGAGACAGCCCGAGTGCGAGAGTGTTAATGGGTGCACTTGCCTCGTCTCGCCTGTCAGCCTCGGGCGAAAATCTCGCTAAGAGACTCCCGCCTGACAGTTATCGGCGAGAGTGTACAGCCGACATAACGTACCTCCTATGGCCCATGTGACATACATAAACAGTATGAAATGGTTGAAGATGGGGGGCACGCGAATAATCACATTTTGATACTGTAATTGCTATTTCACCGCTTACTATGCCCAACTTTTTTGACAGGTTCTCTATACTTCGACTGTCAAATAAGTTGTGCTAAATCTATCTGATATTTATTAGGAAGAGGTGAAACAGACCCAAATAAAATAAATCCCACCAAAAACATAAATGTAAAAAAGGAAAGCCAAGTTCAACTCAAAACCCATGCTTGGTTGTGGGTTTTACCGCAAAAAAAATGGAGATCTGAATGAGAAATGAATGCTAAGTTCTGTAAAAAATTCAAATATGTATTTATAGAAACAAAATAACACTATGAACAAGTATAAGTCAAATCTAAGTCTAGCGTTGGGAAGGAACCTGACTTATCTAATATATCAAATTATCGTGTCACAGTTTTCGTTGCCATACTCCTCCTCAGAAACGGCTTGACCGATTTTGATGAAATTTTTTGTGCTTATCCGGTATCTATGAGAATCGGCCAATATCTATCTTTCATCCCTCTAAATGTTAAAGGAAATTATTTATATGGCAAAACAACGTTTGCCGGGTCAGCTAGTTTTTATATAATAGATGATACCCGCAACCGACTTATTTTTGTACAATAAATACTAGATAAACCGTACACTTCTTCGGGATAAAAATTATCTTTGTCCTTCCCCGAGATACAATGTATGTCTATACTAAATTTCAACAAAATCGATTCTACGGCCTGGGCGTGAAGAGGTAACAGACAGACAGACACACAATATTCTAAGAATTATGAATTAAATCTTCTATGCAATGTATCAAACAATGATTTTGGATCAGATCGGAACACGACATCGCGTTCTCCCATAGTCTGCGTAAAACTTTATAAATTTTCCCGTTTTTACAACATTTTTTATTACCTTCCTCGAAAAATGGACTATTGTCTTTGGCTGAATATTGACGGTATGGTTCATTAACCATTTGTCAAATTTCTATACAAACCGCAATTAAAGACATAAGTGGAAGAAGCACATAAGTAACGTTTACAAACTCCCGCATTTTTGCGTTATTAGACGCTTTTGGGCACGAAAAATTATTTGATATCAAATTAATGTGGGTTTGACGTATAGCTAGATATAATAGCTAAATAATGAAATAGGTAAGTAACAAGATTTGTCAAAATTTTATGGGAAAATTGGTATAAACTCGAAGGCTAAAAATGTGAGTTATCCGCTTCTTCCACTTATGTCTCTAATTGTTAACAATAAAGTGACATCATAACACTTTGCTTACAATCGTTTTGTATGGAAATGACAATTTTACTGACTGAGGGTTAATGAACCATACCGCCAATCTTGAGCGAATGCATAATAACCAACGTAAAGAGAATTGTTTTAATTCTGACCTTAGGTGCCTGAAATTAACGCGTAAAAAAAACTCTTCAGTTTTATATTATAAGTAGGTACTGATGACGCCCGCAACTCCGTTTCGTTAAAATTCGTATATATCGCAGGAATCGTATATTTTTTGGGGATAAAAATATCTTATATCCCTCCCCGGGACTCAAAGTTTGACAATAGCAATTTTTAGCGAAATTGCTACACAATGCTCTAGGAACTATGAAATAAATCTTCCATGAAATGTATAAAACAATGTTTTTGCATATTTTGGGTTTGATCGGGTCATGAAATCTTGGTGTCCCATATTTGCTTTAACCCCCCTTTTTACCCCCTAAGGAATCGAATTTCCAAAAAATTCCTTCTTATTAGTCACCTTCGTCATACGGAGATGATACTCCCTCAAATATCATGACTAGCTGTTGCTCACGACTCCGTCCGCGTGGTGACTTTTGAAATTTTCCTGAAACTTTTTTTTTGCTACAAACCGCTTGGAGCCCTAGACCTTTCCAACGAATGCAAAACCGTGGAAATCGGTTCGTGCTTTATGGAGTTATATCGTCAGGAAGGAAAATCCGGCTTATATTTATATAACAGATAACCAGAGACATATAGAACTGCCTACTCCAGCTTAATCTGACGCGCTCGAGTAAATCATAAAATCCCATTTTTGGCTCCCCGACTATAACTGAAAACGTTAGCGAATGAAGTGAATAACAAACATTTTAAAACTCAAGCGTTTTCACCCTCGTAATTTGAATATACCTTGTACCTACTTCATCATCTGGCGAATATATCTCTATAACCTGTGCGACTTAACTAGGCACATGACCTTGACAAAGTCATTTTGGAAAAATTTAAAAGAACTTAAATGTCCAAAAACAGCTACAGGAAACTAGCCAATAGGGAAGATGCGTGTAAAACAAATTACAGAATGAGAAAAATCTCAGAATTCTGTTAAGAAATAAGTAAGATATTAGCGATTTAAGTTTTCTACCCATCTCTTTCTCTCAAAACATAATTTAGTATGAACTTTGTATGTAGCTCTACTGATTTTGACGTCATAGTCAATAAGGGATCTCTCTTTCTAACTGGCTACTTCAAAGGCTTGTAGCTTCGTTGTTTTCAATTTCATCAAAAATCTGATTGGATTACATCGTTTTTCAATAACAATAGATATATTTAAAGAAAGAAAAAAAAATCATGCATATTCTCTTTTATTACCGATAAAAGCATCGATACTTTAGCTAGTTTCCTGGTTCTGTTGTGGACATTTTTGACATTGACAAGTTGTTTTTTTACATTTTTCAAAAATTATTTTGTCAAGGTCATGTGCCTAGTTAAGTTGCACAGATAAAACATACTTTTTTTTTAGTTTTATATCATTTCCCCGTTCTAAAGCCTATATTTATATAATGAACTAGCTGACCCGGCGAACTTAGTACCGCCTTAGCGTAGTAATAATGCACTATTTTATTTTGTATATCTGACCTATCTTAGGTATGAGTACCAGTTCAATTTGTATTGGAATCTATATAAAACTGAATCCATAATTCCTCGGTCTCGATGCTCTTTCAATATAGTCTATGGCTGTGAATCACATTGACATTCGTTACGCGCGTTTTTTAAAATATGCAAAATTTAATGTACATTTTTCAATATTTCTAAGAGATTTTCATTTTTTTTTCTCCTAATAATAACAAATACAACAAAAAAGAATTAGTGAAATCGGTCCAAGGAAAACGGGTTTCATTTTTATATATATACTAGCTGTCCCGTGGCTCACATCGTTGGCAATGCTATTTAGCAGCTCATAAAAGCGTTGAATCACTAAACTCTGTCCCAGCATTGAAATATGTACTTGGGGTATGGCGTACTCGCATATTCTTGAATTTAGTGTTGGGTTCCAATTTATCCTTGCAGTAACCCATAATTTGCGAATTTAGGGGTCATTAGGAAAACTGAAAAAAATATTTTAATTTTACATTATGTTGAAATAACCATGAAATAAAAATATCAATAAATTTCCTCATTTGATGGGTAATAATAGTAGGCAATGTCTAGCAACACTGGTATACAACTAATTCGATGTTAACATTGGAAAAATAGATGTTATTCAATCATAATATAAATAATTTACGAAAATTAATCTAGAAAAACTGATGTGATGCTAGCAAAACATATCGAAATTTTCTCTGATTAACGTATGAAAAGAAATTCCGCCAATTTTCCTTCTGCTATCGCTATTACATGCAAAGATATTTCATCGCACCATTCTTTTAACTTTCTGCACAAACACAGCATATAAGAAAAACATTAAACAGAAATTAAAAGGTTGTGTTATGGCTTAAAACAATGAAAATTCCTAGGGTCCAGCTGACCGATTACGAAACGTCAAAGTTTTGTTTAGCACATGGCGTGCCTAACATTTCTAAAAAGTGGCCATATGACCTATCATATGGCCAATTTGTTGAAATGAGGATTGAAAAATATTTCGCGTGCGTTCAGAAATGTGTTCATTATAAGAAAAAAAACCCAATTTTTGTCTTAAGGGACAAAAAATGTGTTTTTTTTCTCTTTCGTAATTAACTAACTCTTTCATGGACGAATGAAAACGAAATATGCTGTATATTATATAGTCTATAGCTTCTCTGTAATGATTTAGTATAATGAACACATTTCTGAACGCACGCGAAATATTTTTCAATCTTTATTTAAAAAATATACATAATAGTTTATTCATCAATTTTAAAAAGTTTTATGAACGCACGGATAAATGTCAATTACTTACTGATTTTAGGGGAAATAACGAACTTTTCAAGTATTCGTCAATTGTTCATAATTTTTAAGATGTATTCTGCTATTCGGGGCGGAGACAAATCCAACAAATCAAAAACCATGAAATTCAGTCTCGAGTTATAAGTGTTGTAACAAACCCGACTTTGTTTTATATATTTAGATAAGTATAGACGATAATTTTCAAATTGTTAGTTACCAACTTCATCATACTTTCAATTGTGACGTGCAAATGTGAGATGTGCATTAAAATGTTATCAATTTGTGGTTGGTGTGATTATATTTATTTTATTCGGAAAACTTACAGCATGCAAGTAATAAAATATGGTTTAAGTAAGAAAATTCTACTTAAATTATATGGAGTTAATAGTGAATATTTTTGTAGTTTTAGTTTATACCATAACCGATTTATATAACCAACCACACTGGATTTGAAAGCCTTTATTTTTCGTACATGTATTAACCTATTTATATATTTTTTGATATTCCGTCAATATCTCAAAGGTGATGCGTTGTTACAAAAAATGTTACTAGAAGAAATAAAAGCTTACCGAATTCTCTATATCTTCGACTTTTTGCAATCTGTCTAATTCTCATCAGTTTTTAACTACAAGCCAGACAAGCGCCAGCCAGACAAAAAACATACATATAGCTACTCGTTGTACAAATATTTTCTTTTTATATTTAAGACCGTAAATTTATAGTTATATGTATTTTAATTATAATTATTCCCAATTTTGACACACAGTATATAGGAGGTTTAACGGGAATTGTGACACTGATAAATATTTAGTTCTAGCTGTCACCACGTTAGACTCTTTTTTTGGCAGGCTGTAGAAATTTTCCGCGTCTATAATATTAGAATGTTTATTAATTAATAATACAATTAACAAGAACAATATTCACTCGACAGGAGGACCTGCTGCGTTTGCACCAAACCGTCGGTGCGGAGGGTCGCGTGACACGCCGGCACTCGTTCAGCCCCGTCAAGACCGATCAGGCGTCGCTGCTACCGTGGCTAGCCGTTGCTGTCGGCATGGCTATCTTCGGCATCATCATCGGAAAATTCATCATGTGAAGTGCCCGGTCCCGCCTTACTTATGCCGCTGTTACACCACTCCCAAGCATTACACAAGGCAGCTTATATCTTTCGAACAGCAAAAGGTACATCGATATTGCTTAAGACAGGTTTTAAGTACGCACTGGAAACTGGTGGAAGCGTTTTTGTTATCTGACCAATGTTCAACCGTGTTTCAGTTGTATAAAAAACTCTTTGCTCTTCGTTAAAAGTTTTAGGTAACAGTTTCTGGTGCAAGATTTGTTTATGATTGCATAAGTATTTTAACTAACCGCAAGCGTAAAGCAGAGAGAACATAACTCGGTGCGTTCAATGTGCAAAGACATTTAGCGAATTCCTTTCTTTGAGCAATATTTTTGTAAACACCTATACTTTTGCTCAGTGTGCATAACAAGGCCTATTCCACACTCGTCAGATTGGTTGGTTGGACTCGTCAAAGTGGTTATTCTGTTGCTGGTTTCTCTTTATTTAATCTGATTTAAATCATGACAATGTAGTTATAATCATGATTTATTGGCGTTAGATATTATGTCAATGCTGGTTTGCTACTGCTCTGGCTTATTTCTTTGTTTATGTTCATTTTCGTTAAAATTTATCGACACGTTTTCGAAAAGTTTGGCTACGAACATCGTGACCCGAGATTTTTATATACTAGGTAATTTTAAAACGAGCTGAGTATAATCTAAACGAATAGTAAATGTTAATTTTAAATTAAGCATTCGCATGAGATAAAAAATTGTGTTAACATAAACTTTGCGTATAACCTTATAAGCTAGAAAAATAAGTCATGGTGTATAATAATTGTTATAAACAGTAAGATAATTGTAATTTCAAGAAAGTAATGTTTAAATATGTCTCGATGAAATACAAAATCATTTGGGAATTTTTAAGTATATTCTGGAGCACCTACTTGATGTATATTGCACTGAAAATCACCTAACTAGTCTCATACAAGTTTGTATGTCATAAGACGTGCATTTAAAAATGTTATGTGCTTAATTATTATTAAATTGAATACTAATTTAGTATATTCTGACAATTATTGTGATAACGACTAACATTTAAACATGACTTAACGATATCTTAATCATCTAATGAATGCTTAAACGACTTTAGTATATAGTTAAGAGAGTATTTCGTTTTGAAAATTATTCCTGTTTACTATGTGTAAAAATTCATAAATTTATTGAGTACAAAAAGTAGATTTATTAATATTGGTAAATGTAGGGTCTCCGAACACACAGCAGCCCATTTAAAAGATTTATAAAAGAAACTGTTGAATTTTGAAATAAAATAATTCATTATGAGACATTATGAGAAGTACGTCTTTAACATTTTGTCACTGCCTAAGCTACTTTTTAAACTGTAACATCAGACACATTTGATATTGTAATTTGTAACAGACGCTGTGGTCTAAATAGGCCTGGAGACTATTCAGAAGTATCATACACGAATATTGAGCAATAAATAATATAGTTTAAAAGATTGTTAGAATAAAAATATAAAAATATTTTACAGAAATGCTATTTACAACTTGCATTTATCTCATGTGGATGCGACACTTGATCTGTAGGAATGTATCTTTAATTGAGCATCATTCAATAAAAGCGTGATAACCGGATTATTTTGTCACAATCCAGTGCTGGATTTGCATTAGGCATTCCAGCTGAAGGGGAGTCCAGGGTGTTATTTTTGTACTTGCTCGAGCGTCGATTTAGTCTGTTTTGAATATTAAGTTAAACGGAACAAAATAATATAATGATCTATTTTTATTTTGTCAGTCGTTATAACCATTTTTAAGGTTATAAAAAAGAAATTCACTAAAAAAGTTGTTTACATTTACTACAAGATTTAAAACAGCAACAGCTAAATTTAGTTGAGTGCCACATAAATATCTGGGAGACTTGATTACGAAATTATGAGACTTTGTTGTTCTTTGTTATTACAGGCTTAGCAGTTACATTGCCCTGAAATAACCAGTGCTTTATGTGGAAGTTTCTTAGGAGTATTTAAAATATTTAAATCTGATAGATCAGACGACATTTCAATACTTCAATATATGTTTTTTCGACATAACCATGAAATGTGACCTTTACACCATGATAACTGGAGGCACGTGGACAGCCAACACAAGCTCAATTTGACGCTCTCGAGCTTGTCACGAAATCGCCTACTGGACTTCCCTAACAGTTTCCTTACGCTATCCAGTAGTAAGCGCTGGCTTCGTTGGCTAGATTCGAATAACCGTATTGGCGTAAAATTTTGTTGCTGCGTTCGGGAAACACTGTTTTAGCACTGATAAATCCGTCAAGACAATCCGTAATAGGCAACTCGATGTATAATACAGCTTCCTTGTTCGATTCAGACTGAATTCAACTAAGAAATGGAATTTCCCCATGCGTCAAGCAAACGTATGAACAATTTGTGATGAGCATACCATTTTATTTTGATACAGGACTGGATTAAAGAAGAAACGAATCTGTATTTAGTATAGGACCGAGTCGAACGCAGTTACAAGCGCAGCATTATAAAATCGCCAAACGTTACCGCTTTGAGGCCGTTTGTCAACCGCACGCCGTGACCGTCAACGGGAATTTTCGATGAAATTACACTGTATCACAAACTTTAGGTTTATTTTTGCTCTACGCAAGCAGCGACGACATTGGCGCTAGACCAATCTATAATATAGTCGGTAAAAAATATAAACTATATCCTATAGATCATAAAGTAGCATTTTTAGGTCCAAAATAGTCTCGTTTACGGTGACGGCGCGGGATGGACCAACGGCCTAAGTCAAGGCTGCTCAACTTGTTGAAGATTCGCGCTAAGGATGCAGTCAGTAACGACGGACTTACATTTCCTGTTGCCGTTACTCTCAGGATTTTTACATTTTTTATGAGTGTAGGCCCCTTTTTTCTGCTGCCCCATCTACATACCTTTTCTGAGTTCCTGCTAGGCTACCGCCCTCCTAGTACGTTGCCCATAGGCCTGTAATAGCCAATTTATAAACAATCCAAGAGTTACTCAGGACAAGACAAAAATATCTATGGACGCATCACGCCATTCTGGCGTAGATATTATGCGGGCCATCAAGTGGCCAGCGGGCCCGGAGTTGAGCAGCCTTGCTCTATATTGTATGTGCTCGATGATAACGTCAAACTGGAACAATCTCTTTGTTAAAGCATTTTTGTGTACTGTTACATTTGAAGACACGAGTGGAAGAAGCGGATGGCTTACATTTTTATAACATTGGAGCTGTCACACACCCGTGCCCACTTCAGCGTTAACATTTATTTCAACAAACATGTCTATAGTAATCACTGATAATGTAGCATGCGAATGGTGAAAGAATTTTTCAAAACGGTTGGGTGTCATCACCAGAGCTACCAACAAAATATACATATTATTTTTTTTACTTTATCTAGCTAGTATCTACATATTATATCTCAAAATTTCTTCCGGTCTCCAATTATCTATTGCTGGCGAAGGTCAAGACCGCTGGGCAAAGGTCACCACAGAGTTGGTACCAGGTGACGGACGACGCAGCCGTGGGAGGCCTTGAAAAAGAGGGCGAGGCGATTTGGATGCCTACAAGCCAGGCTGGCCTGCGGTGGCGTTAGAACGCGACACACGGAAGACCTCGGGGGAGGCCTTCGCCTAGCGGTGGGACAGTAAAAATAAAAAAATATTGCAAATAAGTGAAATTGTCAGTTACGCCGCTTCTTCCACTTCATTTATCGCGTAAATCGACGTCGGCCGAAAACGAAGTTTGTCATGTGATATTGATTGATATTGTGTTGATTTTTATAATTATAATTATTACGTTGTCGACATTTTTTTTTGTTTTTTTTTGTAACGTGATTATTTTCGGCGCTCTTGCGGCAATAACGGTAGGGAGGGGTAGTAGCCAGGTTTGTGGTGTAGGTATCCAGCGTGCTAGTAAAACAATTGCTTTTGAAACAAGATTAGAGTTATAAGCGCCTTTGTGGTATTTATGTTCGATTATAGTGGTGTCATGTAAAATTGTATTTTCTTTGGGAGATGACCGTGAAATGTGCATAACATAAAAGTCGTAGTTTTTTTTTTTTACCATAGATACAATTAATTAAAAATTTTTTCCCTATGGTATTGTTGTTATAATAAACTATTATGCTATATTGATTATTGTATCGTTTTCTGAAATAAACGACTTAATTTATTTGAAAGTATTTCAATTTTGGTGACGTTTTCTCGGTGATGAATGAACTGGTAAGGGTTCTGGGGGGCTATTATGACCGTTAACGAAACTCGCATGGTTCCAGACAATTCAATATACGGCAAACATATGTCTTGTTCTTTTTTTATTTAATTTAATTAAAATTTTATTTATTTATATGGCGCTTGGCTATAACCATGGCCAGTGTCAAGTAAAGGTGGGAAATCAATTTTCTTGTTC
>JAOTAV010012618.1:0-26342 GCA_026546445.1 Cyclargus thomasi | reverse complement strand
GGGATTCGAACCCGCGACCCCCGGCTTAAGCTACCAACGCGCTTACCAACTGAGCCACAGAGGTCGTCAAATTCGTCAATTGTGAAAAAGTATCCTTATGCGAGTATATAGAGCGTCCGTGGCCTAATGGGTATGACCTTTGGTTCCCACTCAAGAAGGTGCGCGTTCGAGCCCCGGTGGAGGCGTGTACCAATGAGACATTTTCCGATCTCAAATAAATAATACAGATGCTCTTTGCCGTGGGAGGAGAGCCATGCTTCGGCACGAACGGGCCGGTTCGACCGGAATGATATCACGGCCTCACCGAAAACTGGCGTGAAACGGCGTTGTGCTGTGTTTCGTTCAGTGAGTGAGTTTACCGGTGGCTTAACTTCCCTCATCCCATTTCCCTATACCCATTCGATATTCCCTCTTATAGGCCGGCAACGCGATTGCGACTCTTCGGATGTCGCGAGTGTCTATCGGCGACGCTAGTTGCTTTCCATAAGGCAACTCGTCTGTTCGCTTGCCCCCTAAATATCATAAAAAAATGCAGGATGGAATGAGACTTTGATAGCCTGTGTTTGGAACGTACTAGAAATTTTCCTTTCTATCCAAACTTTGACTTTACGGGCAACACTATGCGATTTGGGGATCGGCCGGTAGTCCTAACGTATGAGTTTGAACACGAAATCCTGCGTTATCAAAACTTCCTTATTGCCAAGCCGATTCGAGCCGAAAATATCACGTCGTATTTCCCTCGCTTGTATGATATAAGAGCAAATGTGTTTATCGGTTTTGAATGATTTCAGATCTAGATTTATTAAGTGTCAAGAAATTATAATCTTATAATAGTGATAATAATTTCTTTATTGAGGGCAATTGTAGCCCTAATTAGTCACATAAAGCTGTATATTAAGTAAACATATTTTAGTAACAATCGAATAAAATTAACTAATAATAAATAATCAATTAGTGACTTTGTGTATATGAATCATTGAACAATGATTCATATGCACAAATTCAAACCTGTTTACTATGAGTTTTAGAGTGGTGTTGTCGCTGCCCCTCACCCTACACGCCAGGGATGTGCACCGCTTACGCATGGTCATAGAAACAGTCCACGCTGGCGTCAGCAAACATCTTTGCCGCGCTGTAGTACCGCGGCACGAAAGCAACACTCTGAAAGCGTTATTATGCTGTATGCGAAGAGCGTTGTACTGTCGTTGCGTATAATCGACCCACAAGCTATAATTAATACTAGATGTCACCCTGCGGTCGAAATACGACCATTAGTTTTAAAATCCATCGTGTAAAGGGGCGATAAAACAATCCAATTTGAATTCAGCCCCATACTTCTATTTGGCATTAAGGTCTCGTTACCAGGCCATAAAATTTTGTTAAAAAAAAGAAACTTCAACTATAGACAAAAGAGTATTGTGTGTATAATTGTCGGGTCATGTCAGAATATTTTAGTGTGCGTGTTGTAGTGTGCGTAGCGTTTTATTTATTTAAAATATGCAAAAGTGAATCATATTTTAAAGTTATATTGGTATTTTACGCTCCTCCTCCATATCAACTACAACTGGGAGAAATTTTATGCTTTTATACCTACGCGTCTTTCTTAAAAAGGGGTACAAAGTTTTCCGCTTATGTATTAATATATACTTTATTGCATTCCACAAAATTCATAACCAAAGACAAATCTAGCGAGGCAACTTTACATATTATATACTTAAAGTAAACATGAGTATGTCAATACAAAGTTATGTAATATAACCCGAACTTGAGATAATTAGAATACCTTACATACTCCTCTAAATTAAGACACGATGTTATGTAATTTAAATGCTTATGTTTTAGAACTATTTGGCGTCTTAACCTCACTTTATAGTAAAATTATTGCAGAATTTTTATAGACATTTTAAAAACAATGTAATCTTGATAAGTACTAAAGTATTTACTCTTAATATATTATTTAACGTGAGAAATGTTATGTAAACTATATTTGAAAGGACCTTACCCCGACCGCATGTACATTTTCCGCGTAAGGTTCCCGAGTTCGTTTCCGCGTTCGAACATCTGAACGTGTGCGCTAGTTCTTAACATTCTGACATACGAATGCGGAAAACTAGTTCGGATACCTTTTATATAGAAAACATACGTTTGTGGCCGGCCTTATTCTAAATAAATTCACGCTCCTAACGTACTCGACACACGTCAATATATAAAGCTCCATGATAGCTACAATGACAAGCTTGCCTTTTTTTTTTTTCTTTATTTAAGGTCACTTAGCCTAAGCTTGCCTTTTTATTTTGTTTTGTTACATAGCAATTCAATGTTATAACTTATGATGTATTTCTCCTAGATGGGGTCGCTACTTGCGATCCACAGTCAACCGGGGAGCGGTCCAACGCGAACGACACTCCAGAACATTCTGGAAACCTCCAGCTTAGTCCATCACAAGAATCCAGCGGGAGAAGGACCTGTGGTAAGTTACTTTACCGTGTAGAGGACGATCGTGTTTGCTTGTCATCGTTCGTATTCGTCGATTATAAAGAGGTGACACTGAACTGGCATTACAACAATATTCGTGTTAGCCATTTCAGCGATTATCATGATAATTACAGTTAACTATAATTATAACGTTATATTAATAGCCGTGATGTTAAACGAACAAATATAGAATGAAATACAGAAAAAGTCAAATTTATTAATTAGTACCAGTGAACGAAGGTCGATTGTTAATTTGATTATGTAATTAGAGAAAGACCCGCCCACTATATTACGGTGAGGAATTTTCGTGTTTTCTAATTTTACTGAAGGAAACACAATATGGACACTTAATTAAAGTTTAATTAGTCTTTTTACCCGACTGCGCCAGGGCGAGGGTTATGTTTTTCGAGAGTATGTATGCATAATTGTTTATCAGTCTCTGCAGCCTAATCGGCTTTAAAGATTTTAGCTTAAGCTATGTCGTTAGATTCGCATTTAGTTGAGAGTGATACTAGATATATCAAAAAATAACGAGACCAAGGTCCTTAGTGTAAGAAAACTTTATTTAGTAAGAGTATTTGAAGCCGTTCATAAAACAATCACTAAATGTAAAGAAACTTACGAACAAATGCTCGAAAAAAGAATTTTCAAAATCCCAAATGTCCCTGTATCCTCATCTTTCGCCTACCATTTCGAAATTTTCCTGTCCCCTTTCATTTATAATAGACTTGTTTAATAGACTTGTTTAATCTAAAGCTATACTCAGTTCAAAAAGCCAAAAAGGTACTTACCCAATCTCTGTTGTCCTGGTCATACGACGAATCTGAAAATCTTGTAAAAGTGTACAAATAACGCACACACACGCAAGCATACATTTCTCTCTCTCACACACCCCCACACACACGCACACACACAAACCATTTACAAATATATTTTATATTATTTGAGCCGGATTCGAATATTGCATTAGTTAGTGCGAAAATAGCGAGGGTTCCTGCTGTAGGGTTTTTTTTTAACATTAAGTTATTTATACTTCCATACTTAAAATTGTAAATGCGAATGTATCTGTATGTTACCACTTAACGTCCAAACCGCTGAACCGATTTCGCTGAAATTTAGCTTGGAGATATTTTAAGTTGTAGGGAAGGACTTTTTATCCGGTAATGTACGGTTTCTGCGCAATAAACGAATTTTGATGCAATGGAGATGCGGGCATCATCCAGCGATGAAATACTGGCCAACATTACTTTTTAGGGTTCCGTACCCAATGTCTGTCCGTCCGTCTGTCTGTCTGTTCGTCTATCCTGGCTGCATCTCAAGAACGGTAGCTAGAGAGTTCACAGAATGTGTATTTCAGTTGCCGCTATAACAACAAATACTAAAACAAAATAAATTAAATATTTAAAAGGGGCTCTAATACAAACAATATCATACCGCGTTTTAGTTCCTTAATAGTATCGATAATTTCGCCGCACTTATCATCAGCGGCGTGGCGGAGTGGCTAGACTGCCTACTTAGATATGAAGAGGCTCGGGTACAATTCCCACCATGTCATTTATGTTTTATGTTTTATATTATGAATTTTAAACTTTGTCATATTTTTTTTAATAAATTTAAAACTTTTAGAAATGCTTTCTCCCATTTTTTTCTCTGTACTGCTATGGAACCTTTTGTGCGGGAGTCCAACTCGCACTTGGTGTTAGAAAATAAAAATGCCAAGGATACAATATGAGGTATATATAATATGAAGCATAGCAAGCTCTTTGAAACTGTCTTGGCTTTCTAACAAGTTTACTTGGCTTGCTAGCTCAGAAATGAAGCTAGTTTTGTCTTTATAGAGCATCCGCAGCCTAATATCCACTCGAGGGGGTGCAGGTTCGAACCCCGGTGGAGGCGTGTACCAATGAGACATTTTCCGATAGTACATAATACGGATGCTCATTGCCGTGGGAGAGCCATGCTTCGGCACGAATGGGGCGGCTCGACCGGAGTTATACCACGGCCTCACAGAAAACTGACGTGAAACGGCGTTGTACTGTGTTTCGTTCAATGAGTGAGTTTACCTGTAGCCCAGCTCTAATCCCTGTTCCCTGACAGAGGCCGGCAACGCACTTGCGACTCTTCAGATATTATGAGTGTCCATGGGTGACGGTTGCTTACCATCAGACGATCTTTCTGCTCGCTTACCCCCTAAAATTTCATTAAAAAAACTAGCAGCTCGAAGTAGCTTTACTTTAAGCTTAGCTTCACGAGCTTGTTGTCCCAGCTTGAAAGAACTGCCTCCATGGTACCAGGCATAAGTGACGGTGAACTAGTCTAAGATAATGATGAAACTTTAAAGCACACATTCCCAGTCGACAGAACTGCACAAGACAACAACATAATATTGACAACTCAGCAAATAATACGCTTGCTCCAAATCAAATCCATAGAGTTAAGAAACTGGTACATTTGAAATAAAACAAAGTCATATTTGAAATAAATCATAAATAAATAAATAAAATAATTGATATAAACCCACGTGCTTAAAACAAGATTATTATGTCATAACTATACCGACTCGACCGGTGTGATACCACGGTCTCACAGAAAACGGGCTGAAACGGCGTTGTGCTGTGTTTCGTTCATTTAGTGAGTTTACCGGTGGCCCAACTTCCTTAATCCCCCATTTCCTATTCCATCGTGAAGGCCGGCAACGCACTTGAAACTCTTTGGATGTCACAAGTGTCCTAGGGCGAAGGCAGTTGCTTTCCATCAGGTAACCCGTCTGCTTGCTTACCCGCTAAATATAATTAAAACCTTCGCTTATAAATACTGTCTCTGTACGTCGCTACGTCGAATTCCTTCGATCTGTGACCGAAACAATCTCGAAATCTTAGTCTTGGAACATCCACTTTATCTTCATTGACAAAGTTATACCTACAGCGAAGTTTCTGGAACTTTAAACGCTTCTGTTTCGGTAAACAACGGATATTTTCAGCGTTTTCAAGTCAAGAATTCGTTCGTTAAGAATGTGCGAAACACCAGCAGGTAACCGCGATACATTTCGTCTGGATTGAGAATTCAGAATGCGCTCTCACCTGAATATCCTCGTTGTTACAGAAACAGCATTAAAATGTAGCTGTGGTGCGCGATGTTGCGTAGACTATAGATAATATATATATAATAATAATATACTATCTATGGACGCTTCACACCACGTCGTCTGGACCCGTGCTAAGTACCCGAGGGGCTTGTGTTACGGGTACCAGACAACGGAGATATGTGTAATATTTTTATACTATACACATATTTAAACTTTTTATTATATGATACACATCCAAGACCCAGGAACAATGAAAAACTTTGTTTTTGTTCCGCCGAACCCGCAACCCCCGGCTTAAGCTACCAACGCGCTTACCAACTGAGCTACAGAGATCGTCGAATGTATGTATGAGTTTAACGAAAACCATGTTGTACACTTTACTTGCCCACGTCCTCGCTCGCGTGGAATTCTTAAATCGCGTTAAAATACTAATTTCTTTGAAACGTCACGTCTTTTCAAAACCAAAAGTAGCCTGCGTTACTCTCCATCTTTTCAACTAAGCCTATATCAAAAATCTAGTCAATTGGTTGCTTCGTTAAGGCGTGAAGGAAGGAGAAATTAATACAATTTGACATTTGAAGACATAAGTTGAAGAAGCGGGTAACTAACGTCAAAAAATCTCCCTAATTTTTGTGTAAACGCACGCATTAGGACCAGAAAAATGATTTAAAATTAAAATAATGTGGATTTGATGTACTCGTATAGATGCTAGATACACTAGCTAGATATTGGAATAGAAAAAAATGGAAAGTTACAAGAATTGTTGCAATTTTATTGGTAAAATGCAGTATTTACTCAAAAGTTTTAAAATGTTAGTTATCCGCTTCTACCACTTACGTCATCATTTATAATATTAGTATGGAATATAACTATGGATTTCCCATAATACTCACCAAGTCCACCCCCATTTAATAAGTGTCGTTTGTTTTCTTTGAAATTTCAACGTTATTTAGGTTTGGACATAATTTTCAAGGAATTTACTAAACCTGAAGCCAGCTTGCCGTGTTTGCGAGAGTGTGAGGCGATGTAATCATAGTCCTGAGATATATTGTCTCCGTGTCGACGCTTCGAAGCTTAGGTTCTCTTAGGAGAAATTAGAACTAATTTCTCGTTACTTGGCTCTTAACAACTTTTATGAAGTTTGGGTAGACATGATAATGCTTAAGTGTTCGTACGTGATATTGTAATGAACGTAATGAGAAGTTACATCTTACATAAAATTCCCAGGATAATGGAGGCTAGTTTTCATCAGGAAAGTAAGGTAGTTTTCTTCTAAACGGTCTTGGCTTGATGACTCTGGCTTGTCAACTATATTACTTACTTTACTAGCTTTTTAAAACTAGTTATGTCTGCAAGAAGCCAGATGTTCATTTACTAACAATAGTTTAAAAATAAAAAGCATCAAAAGCTGTAAAACGAGCTCTTAACGAACTAGTACATAAAGATCTCAGAAGAAATGCGCATCAACTTGGTTGAGTCTCTGCTCCTCTCAAAACACTACAAAGATAAAACTCCAATCGGATAGGTACTAACTACTTTTTTGTCCCCAGCTTCGTTTGATTGCGCTGAACGAGCCTCACACAGGTGACATGCACGGGGTGAGCAGCCTCGACTATGACTGCCACAGACAAGCCCAAAGAGCTGGGTTAGGAGGAAAATTCAGAGCCTTTGTGTCTTCAAGGTATAGTAGTAATAGAACTTATCAAGAATATTGGATATATGGATATGTGCATTATACTGAATTTCACGGTCAGGCGTTCTGATGACGTTTTGATATTGTGGTAAAACACAAGATTAGTATATAAGTATTAGTAATCGATTTTTTTTTAATTAAAATTGACAAAAAAGCACATTTTTTTGTATGGAAACCTCCTAAAATATGTTTTGTTCATTATTTGTTATTACAGCGGCGACAGAAATACATAATCTGTGAAAATTTGAACTCTCAAGCTTTTACCATTCTTTAGATAGAGCCTGAAAACAAACAGACGGACCGACATCGAAGTCTTAGTACGGCGCCGGCCGCCACACTTACGATTTATTTGACTAGACAAAACCAAAGGCTTTTTAAGTAAAGCTCAATTATTGTAAGCCCCTTCTAAGCCGTGTTCGTATTCTTTGTTTGTAAGCACGGGCGACGCACTGTCGTTGCACGGTATCCCCGCCATGTTAAATCTCATATATTGAGTGTGCGATATATGAACAGAACCCTGGTTATTTGAAACGGATAAACATATTTTGCCCCTTCCAGCTTTTTGATCGGGCTTTCCATATAGTCACAAACAATTAATATATTATTTATTTTGTCCAGAGTCCAAAACATCGACTCAATAGTCAGCTGGGTGGACCGTGAGATCCCGGTTGTGAATACTCGAGGCGACGTGCTCTTCAACTCTTGGGGTGAGATGTTCGATGGCTCCGGTGCGCTGTTCGCCCACGCCCCACGCATCTATAGCTTCAATGGGAAGAATGTGCTAACGGACCCTGGGTGGTAAGTCTTGACAGTGGCTATGTAAATCTTTGATGTCTCGTATAGATGATGCCAGACACTCGATGTGCAAAAAATGTGGAAGATTTTACGATTATAATAAGTATCCTTTTTCATTTCCCGGACTCTTCAGCAAAACTAGTACACCAGCTTAGGTGTGAAGAGGAAACAGACACACACACTTTCGAATTTATAATATTTGTATGGATAGCCTAGATAGTAAGATTTCCAATGGCTTCACTCCTTAGATTTTGTTATGAATAATAGGGCTGTGAATTACTGGAAATAATGTAATGCAAACTTTGATTTTGGGCAGGGAACTCTTCTACTGTGTGTGTATAGTAGACCGAAGCTTATTTTAAAATAGGGTTGTGAAAAATACGGATACGGTTCAGATTTCGCATACGTTTATGTTTTTTTATTTATTCATTTTGACATACCATAATGATATTATTAAAATATATTTTTATTTTATAATTGCAAAGCAACTTTGTCATTAGACATTACAAACAACAATAAAGCATCAAAGATGTAATAAAGGACACTGAAGAATCTTCCGAGGCAGTAACTTTTATGTCATGACGAAATATTTGCCTCAAATATACTTCGCTAATTATTTGAGAATTTCCATTAATTTCTCATTTGGGTATTCAAAGCAAACGACATCAAAGGTGGAAATAGCGTAGTTATAATTAACTGTCGTTTCGTTAATGTTTTTGACAAAGTCCTCGAAATTAATCATTATTTTATTTTGTTCCCTTAGTCGATTCGTACTATATGTAACACACAATAGTATACTATTATGTGTCAGCTTTGTGTATCGCGGGCATTTGTTCTATTTTTACTATTTTGTTATCTATCCATGTCCTATTTTTATATCCAGCGCCGTACATATGTTTGTGATTTCAGGCTAATTCTGAATTAATTTCAAAAATTTTAAACTAACTAGTGTTTTTAGGGTTCCGTACCAACAGGTTAAAAACGCTATTAATGAGGCTTCGACGTCCGTCCGTCTGTCCGTCTATCCGTCTCTCCGTCTGTCTGTCTGTCTGTCCGTCTGTGTGTGTGTGTGTATGTCTGTACGTATCCAGACTGTAAGAACGGTAATAGGTACAGAGCTAAAATTTTCACACATATGTATTTATATTATTTTTGCTCGATATCAATAATAATAATCACACATAATCATAATATTAATTTGCTCAAAAACACGGTTACATAAATTTTGTTTCAATTTTTGATTAGTGCAGCATGTTTTGCTATGACAATAGCGTGCAAAATTAAAATAACTAATAAGTCAATTTGGTTTTGTCGTTATTATAATATTCATCAATAGCAACAAGCAGGCGTTTGAAATTTTTAGAAAATACTAAGTTGTATTCATGCTTTAACTACTTATCAGTAATAATATTGAAATAAAATGTATAATTAAGGTGGACTCTCATACAAAAAACAAAAATTTTACCTATGTTTACTCAAAACTTTTAATTTAGTACGGAACCCTTTGCGCCCGAGTCCTACTCGTACTTAGCCGGTTTTTATTAACTCATGTTACGTTTTGTATAAAATTCCCAATAAGTGATATTGTGTCCTTTGTCACAGGCCAATAAAAGCGGTATGGCATGGAACGAGTCCAAATGGAGAGCCTGCCATGGACGCGTACTGCGACGCATGGCACAGTAGCAGTCCAGACAAATTTGGCCTGGCCTCGTCGCTGCGGTCCAACAAACTATTAGATCAAGAAACGTAAGTATATTTTGTTTTTCCCCGAAACAATTGTTTACATTTTATAAAGTTGAACAGGATACTAAGTATAATATTCAAATTTACTGAGGAAGCAAAATAGTTCGGTAGTGATGTATGTAATTATGGATTTTGATTTCTGATCTCTTACTTATAAAAATAATTTTTATGTATGATTTTGAAAGCGCAAAAACTATTTTCATTACTTCAGTTATATTTCGTAAAAGTGCTACGTCAACATCCGACGTCGAACCTCAGCGAAATATTTAAAACTTTAAATTATACCAAACAAATTTCGCCAAGAGACCGCTCAATAAAATTTAGAAATGAGTACGTTGATACCCACTCAAAGAGATCTTTGATACGTAAAGTTCACTTTTAAAAACATTTGAATTTAAGAATATCGGAAAATATGAGCTTCGTCGGTCGCATATTTGCCTCGGAACGTTGTGTTATTTTATTTCATTCTTGGGGTTGATATTAAGTTGATTAAAGTTCAAAGAAAACGTTACGGCGACAGCTGCTGAAATTCATTTCGTTTAATAATATTAATGGCTTCTGCTAAGTTATTTCGGTTACAATAGAAATATACCAATATAAATAACATCGTGGTAAAGCCATAGGACAAATATTAATAACTTCCTTAACCACTGACATCAATTGGTTACCATGAGTAAATATTATGAAACATTTTTTTTCTGTACTTACATTCTGTTAATAATAGTAATGATTAAGCTATATAAACTAAATTACCTATTTTGCTTGCTCTTGGAATTATAGAATATGCAAAAAATATATTTTATATTAAACCACGACTAGATTTGATCACTAGATACCAATAATGTTTTGCCGCTATTAGATCATCTGCAACACTAAAAAGGTCACTTCGCATATTGCAAAGAACAATTCATATTGTCATTTTTCTTAAAAAATACTACTAATTTTGAAAAACATTGATTTCAAAATATATTTTAACTGATTTTAAAGAAAATATTCCATCAAAACTATACTATATTTATAACAAAATATACTAAAATGAATTGCAGAGCAATTCCTTTGCAATATTGCTATTACGACTATTTTAGGTTCCCTGAGGTTTAATTAACTTGTGTTAAATGTTTGTGGTACACTTTACGGAAAAACTATAATATTTTTAGGTTTAAGCTTCTTCATAGTAATTTAATAAATATAATAATAAATGAATAAACATAACATTGTAGAAATAACGTCATCTATGAGTTGAGATGTGCAACTGTAAAGTTAAACTTATCCTAACTTAAATCTTAGATGGCGTCAGTAATACAATATATTTTTTATATTTATGTTTTATTGTAATTTAAAATCATCGTTTAGTTAAACAGACTCAGTATTCACATATTATATTCAGAACCGTAAAATTATACTTTAAAAAATCTGTCACAGTCATAGGATACTTTGCAAAACAAAACGTTCCAAAAATCTTGTCGCGAATCGCGAGCCCTTATAAAGCTGTGCTTTTTTGTTTGTTGTAACATTTTTTTATAGTTATTGACTTTGTTAACAGATTTTCGTGCAGTACGAGACTCATCGTGCTTTGCATTGAAGCGACACCACTTGATACAGCACGAAGAAAAAAACGCTCAAAGTAAGTCTGTTTCAGTAGCCATGTTCTTACACGGCATACGTATATCTCCGGACTCCTACTATAGCAACTTCTTCTATTCTTAAAGTAGGACGCGCCATTCCAACTCATTTGTTTGTGTCGCAAAATAATCGAGGAGTATATAGTATAGGTATTAAATTAGATTTAAAAAAACTATCTAAAGTCTATAAAGAAGCTAATAATATACTCATTAAAATAAAACACTTTTTGAACTAAAAATACAACTTGTATGGACACACATAGTGTAACAAGCAGATTAATTTATTATTCACTTCACAAGTTCAATTCAGTCAGTGTTTAAAAATTCTTACCATATTCGTTCTTTTTTAACAGGTCTGATATAAGTGAAAAAATGAGTATCCAGAAACACATCGAAGACAAACAAAACGACAGTAGTTATAATTTATAGATGTTGAAATTGTATTAAAATTAATCGATTTCTAAATATTATCCAACACAACTTTGGTAGCTTGCATTATTTTTTAATTTATTGATTTATTCAAATTAAAATTGGTTTGTAAAATACTCGAATCAATTTAAATTATTTTTGTTATATTATAATAAATTTTGGAGAGTTTTTGGATTGTAATTTGTAGTAGGAATTCTGATTATTTCTAAAAACTTTTGAATTACGGGTACGAAAATAAAATCCGAATCTGTATTCGTAATTCATAAATTGCAAACTAAAACTTATATTTTAAACAACTTACATTTGTGATGTTTTTATTTGCAAAAAAAAAAAACTAAGCAACATTGCAAACTAAAGTGTAAAAAGTACAAAAGTTGCTTACAGAAATTGTAATAAGCAGACAATATTCTGTCGCTGGCACATTCAAAGGCGTCTAGTTGCAGTTCATATTGTGTTGGATAATATGGAGATGTTTTAAATAAAATTGTGAAGACTGTACATAAAAACGTAGTTACAAATGTAAATTCTCGTGGAGCATAACGACAATATTAAATAATCTATAGTCAAAATTACGATACGGCTTCCTGTCGTGATTACATCGTTTCTTGGTAATTTCCATGATTTCCGAAGTATTTATTTGTATGGCTTATAATACTTTCATTTTAAAATCAATGCATCCATGCAAACGTACTAAACACACAAAAACACTTATTATTTTCTATTTGAATATTTCTCTTTTTATAGCATTTACCTATAATCTACAGAAGTGATTTTTTATCACAAACAACATTTCTAAAATAGTAGACTTTTCAAGCTGAAATGACAGTCTCGGTCTTGAAAATGTCATGTTCATTGGTAATAATTGTTTTAAGTGTCTCGTACTTAGCATCTTTTGGAAGAATTATAAATTCGTAACCGTAACCGGATATAATTATAAAATTATGCAAATTTATACAAGAAGACTCTTATACTAGACCTTAAAATTCTACCTGAACTTGGCTTGGTTTTAAAATGAATGCTATGTTCCACTCAGACCTTCGTATCAAAGATATTTAAATTTATAATTAGAATTTTAAATGTACCTTCTCATTGATGACTATTTTTGTATCCAGATTGAAGAATGTCAAGAGAATTTTAACATAACGTCACTCACTATTTAAATGTTAATCATTCCCGAAATATCTTATTTAAATTACATTTTACTACAATTAATTTGTTCGATGTTAAATTTTTTATCGAAATCATGTTTAATCCATTCTAAATATTTAATACTACACTATATATCAAATAAATCTACTTATTTCACAGTATGAAAATACAAGGCCAAAGCACATTGAATATTCACAGAGTAAATGATTTAAAAAATGATATAAAAGTTTATTCGTTTCATGAAAGATATTTTTATGAAAGAGACTTTTAAAATCGGATTTAAATATCAAACAAGACCAAATAGAATAAACCTTTTGTAATTCAATATGCAGCGGTACTGATATTTTACAGCTCCAAAGTTGAAACAAAAATATGAGATCAATTATAACATATTATATTATCAAAGATAGTGTTGGGAAACTATCCATGAGTTTATCAATGACTTATTTAGAAGTGTTACATCCTTAGATTATTTCATTAAACCAAAAAAATATTTTTTAAAAATCTTATAAGCTAGGCACAAGTTATTTTTTTTTTAATTATATTTAGGGTGCAATCTAGCAGACGAGTTACCTGATGGAAAGCAACTTGTGTCGCCCATGGACACTCGCGACATCCGAAGAGTCGCAAATGCGTTGCCGGCCATCGGTAAACTCACTCACTGAACGAAACACAGCACAACGCCGTTTCACGCCAGTTTTCAAGACCCAATCTTGAATATTTAATTTATTTTCTTTTTAGTATTTGTTGTAATTGTTGCAATGGAAATGCATATTCTGTAAAAGTTTCAACTCCCTAGCTATTACCGTCCTTAAGATACAGCCTGGAGACAGACAGACAGAAAAGACAGTAATTGAAGTACGGAACCCTAAAAAATGATTTCAGGTCAGTAGAGTGGCGTCGTTTTGATTATTTAGTAATAGTGTAAGTCAGTTTTTGGAGCCAGCACTGACGTCAGTTGCTAAAGCAAATTTTCGCAAAGTTTTTCGTTTACACTAATTATGACAGGAAGTCGTATTTTATGTCAACACTTTTGAAATAGTCGTTTTGTATATAATAAGCTTTTAATATTTTCTATTAATATTAAAACATGTATAGACTTGTACATATATTCCTGTTTGATAGTTTAGTGTTTCCACTACTGCCATTAAACCCATATTTTTATTGAATTTAGTAAATTTATCTTAGTTATATCAATATTGTTTGTTATACGATAAGTATTTTTATTACTACACTGTACGGTCAACTGTTTGTCGATAGTACTGTCATCACGTTTTGTACTGTCAGCAGATACGTTGTCGCGCGTGAATATAATTAACTTTAATTAACTAGTTCGCGTCAAGCTGCGAATCGGTGAGCGTGCCATTTCACCATTTTTACCATCAAACGATTCTAACATAAGTTACGCCTTCAATAAACATATTGATCTTAACTTGGCTTTCACTCTGCACGTAACCAGACCAACGTAGATTGTGGTCCTTCGAGCCGGATTTGAACCAGCGACCTATGGATACACGAAAATTTAATCTTATAAAATTTTCTGCATTGTGGCTCACATAGGCCTAAAATAATAATTTATATGGCTTATTTAAAAATCCCTTCTCTAGGCCTAAAACATAAATACTGTTTATTCTTATAAATGTTCAGTAAATCTGCGTAAAACCACGGATTACTAAAATGTTACTACGTAAGTAGAACTGCTGCTTTTTTTTTTATAATAAATATCCAAGCAGATCATCTATTTAGAAAATTAGCCCTAGCCAAGCTCTGGTATCTATGTGCCGTTGCACCCACATATAACAATTTTATCAATGGCCATGTTCGGTAGCGTTTTGACTTTTGACGCATGCGCTAATAAATTTTATACTGCACAGACCTTGCGCAGCAGCGCACGCGTATAAGAGATTTTGCGCGCGCATGCACCCATGCAAAAAACGCTAACGAACACGGCCAATGTGCCCGTAGAATGCCGAGCCTTAAACCTATGTTCGCGTGCAAGGATACATACTACGGCGCACATATGCAAACGGCCTACGGTCCGTTTATATGAAGACGACTTACTTTGTTCTTTATATACTCTGTTTTATGTGGTCGTTCGCAATGGACAGCCGCTTAGCGAGCGATGGCTCAAAACCGAATAACATATTGACTGAAACCCTTGAATTGCTTCACAAATACCTTTGATTACAGGCGGCCTTGTCGGTTTTACATGATGAATATTTAAATACCGCGCCCCAAATATGTTTTTTTCTGTGAAATGAACGTAAAATCAAGCGTCGTAATATTGGATTTCGGTTTCATTGCGTTGATGTAATTATTGATTTTTGTATTAAAATATTTATTTTGTACTTAGGCATAAACGTTTAGAGTGAAGTATTGAAATAAAGAAAATTATGATGTATTTTTCTTCAAAATTAAACAGAGTTTAATTTTAAACTCCTAATAATGTATTATCAAATAAAAGATTATGTTAGAAGTCATGAGTGGAGAAACCGGGTAGTTCAAAATTTAAAACCTACGATTTTTTTTAGTTATTGGCTTCTTCTACTCGCTTCGTTCATTATGATCGTTGTCTGATAATATGACTCATTCTCATTTATAATACTTTGTATGTACTTTGTATAATACTCTATATGCGTCACATAACAACATAAGTTGTAAAACCTTGCTAAGTTAACATTGTAATCGAACTTGTAAACTTACTTCGATAAACGAATCGTTTTGTATCGAATGACATTTTACAATTATTAAAAGGGGTTAATTGCTAAATAATGGGCGCCAATATACTCAAATTAACCCTCTGTCACTCCACAAAACGGACATAACAATTTGAGCAATTTGGTATCGACCTGACCTGACGTATAAGTTTAGCAAACACGTCGTTTGGCACGATATCGCCTATTGTAATAGACGTTTCATTATGTCACAATTCTCTTTTACAGTGCATCCGTTGAGCATAATAATGTGTTGAAGCATATTATATTTTGAAAATTTGTTTAACATTCAAAAACTTTTACCTTCACAACGTTTAAAGATTTCCATACTAATGACTTACATATTTTGACTAAAATATCTCGTCAGTAACTGACTAGGTCCAATAAGATCTCTGGTCAGTAAAAATCAAGGTCTTTGTGATGGATTTAAAATTGGACTATAATGGACTTGAATATGTGTTTTTCTAGTATAATTAAACTAATAATTTTTAGACACCTAAATTCGATATCGAAACTAGCGAATGCAGTTTGACTAAGCACTCAGTGATTTGGAATTATGGAAATCTTTGTAAATAGTTGCTGCGAAAATAAAAGAACAATTTTCGAGGGATAAACATGTTTTACTAAAGCCAAATCTGACATAATTAAAATAAGAGATTGAGTGTGACAAAAAGATTTGCGAAATAATGTAATAGTGAATTTAAAATATGTTCTTATTTCAGCTGTTTAGTTCAGTTATTGAAATATTATGTAAATTGCGATATTCAATATCACTTTTATAGAAACGTGTATTAGAAATGCTATAATGAAACATATTAGAGTATATAGCTCCGTATCAGAGCTCATCTTGATAGAAACGGACCTCGCGTAACTTGCATGTACGCACGCACACATAAATCTAAGCGTAGACCACGCTGCGTGGTATTAGCGTGCCCGTATGTGCGTGTGCGTTGGCGTATAGATACTACAACGCACACATGAAAGCCACACGCGGTCCGTTTCAGTGAAGATAAACTACTCTTACTATTTTTTTGTATACTCTGCCTATATTCTTTGTACCAAGGTTTTTTATTACAATTAGTAAAATGTATGATGGCATTGATCTATTGAGTTTGTTTGAGAATTTATTATAATAAAAATAATTTAAATGTATATATTATGCTGTGATAACGTAGTCAATGCATATTTTAATCTTATAAATTACTTTACTCCCCGTCCTGTTATTATTTAAGCGAGTTTATATGTTACAACTTTCAAATGTTACTTCAAGTATGCTAGATTTATTGTAATTAGGTAACAGATGTTTTAAAATAAAGGGAAACTTTTTTGAATTGACGTTTCATTATCTTATAAAAATTATTATTGTGTTAATAGTCCCTCAAAGTTCAAGCCCAATATTCTAAATAATATAACACTTTTTCCATCCAACCCATTCCAACATCGTTCATGCGCTAAAACATTAAAGTTTTATTCCCGTACTAGAAGTTGCAGCATTTCATCGAGATAAAAAGTATCCTACCACGTGTCGTGTTGTGCATGCTCATGTCCAATTTTTACAGTGAATTTTATAAAAATCCGTTCAGTAGTTTCAGCATTATCGACGGACAAATGTCCAAACATATAAACTTTCACAATACGATACTCTTATTTTAAATGCGAAAGTTTGTAGGTTGGTGAGTGTTTGTTATTTTTCAGGATTGGACGGCTGGATGAATTTATATAAAATTTTGCATATACTAACTTTACATAATTATCTAGTTTTTCTTAAGAGAAATATTCTACAAATATTTTATCCTATAAGCCGCGACCATATGGCAGTTCTTATATTGGTGTGGTAAGTATGGTAAAATCTACTACACCTCAAAAGCTTTAAAATCCGCACATATCTTACCTCATTAGCGTTATTTTTAGGTTACCGAAAAGCACCTTTCTTTTAAGAACAAGGTTAATAATTCTTTGCACTGAGGTCGTCAGTCGAACAGGGTCAAGTGTTGTCACAGTCGGAATTATGTCAACTGCCAAGACGGTGTAACGACCATCGACATTGGGAACAGGAAAATATTGATGTTTATGTACGTTTTGATCCGTGAAAATCTTGAGATTCTATTCATATTTGGCAGTGTGAGTGGTAGATAGCAGAGTTTGTGAGTGGTAGACGCAAGGTTCGATTCTGGGTATACGTGTATACCACTGACAGACAATAATGTCATTTTTTTTTAATTTTGAGAAGGTATATTATGAACTAATTGCTGTGAATGAGCCTCGACACAAATGGGTCGGCTCGACAATAACTTCGTGTTTCATCGAGTAAGTTACTTTACCATAGTCCAGACTTTTTACAAGGTGGTGAGTTCTTTATTCCTATTTCCTTTCCCTTTGCCTCGTGACTCTTCTGACGCTTTCTTAGGACGCGAAAAAAAGGCAAACAGACACACTTTTCCATTCACAACATTATTATGTTATAATTTGAAACAACTTATCAATATACCTTGTTCCTGATTTGGTTACTGGCTAAATAATTGTTATAAAACCTTATTTAGTGAGTTCAACTTAAACTGTATTAAAATGCATCTAACACCACTTTAATTTAAATAAAGGTTCGCTGCTTGAATAATTTATTTTAAAGTAAATGTAAAATATTTTCTCTTGCGGGCAACTTGTGGGACATTATGCTAGAGAATTATCGCCGCGGTGTATTTTTCTATTATCCTAACCTACATCTTGGCATTTTTTTATATAATAGGATACAATATTTATTATTTACATATTTTTATCTAACACTTTATTGTACACATAAAAGATTTTAAACAAATAAAAACTATTTATTTCTACAAGAAATCTATTACAGCAGCCCTACGTAAATTTTCTTTTGTAATAACCAACCCTACTTTAAAAGTGCTAAAGTGCCCAATCAATCAATTCGTACTATAGCGCTTTTGGTCAATCTTATAGTTGCGTTCATTACCCTTCTGTAAAAAGAAATGTAATTTTCCCTTCCACCCCGCGTTTGACAAAAATAAAACGACACCACAACACTTACCCCCTTATTCATAAAAATATGGAAACAATGTTTAACTAATCTGGTTCGCTGTAACTTTCTGTTGTGTAACGTTTTCAATATTCCAGAAAGGGACAGCGATCCTTGATTAGTTAAAGATTGCTAAAATATTTTATGAGGGTGCTAGTCTTTAACCGTGGATTGTAAAGAAAATGTAAATTTTTTGACAGAGGGTTCATGCGTCATGAAGTTGCTAACGCCTACATTGGGCGAAAGTACTATAGTGTTGTCAGGAACTAAAAAGCTGCCAGAAATAAAAACTTTTAGAGCCAGCTGTTTTCGAAAAGTCTTTTTTGCACTGACCTCTCTATTAAAAATACGTTGAACTGACGATAAGCCTAGCCGTGGTAAGGCGATTCGATTTGCGCCATTTTGGCGCTAATAACAGTAACGAGCGAAATGAGTTTTACATAAAAAACGCTTTTTTATAGCTTACCTATGAACTTCCTCCACTTACTAAAACATAAGGCTTATATAAAATTTATTATAAAAAATAATACGATATAACAAACTTTATCGCGTCAAATTTTAGTTAAACGTTTTGTAAACAAAATAGAATTGAAACTATTAAGCAGCCATTTGCAAATTGCGTCAGATTTAGTTCTTTTACCGCTCGTTTTTACAGTCAAATCGTCTTTGTACAAAGCTGTCATTTCAAAGGATATCGTCAGTCCAGCGTATATAATAGAGATCAGGCCCCTAGACAAGTGGCAAGCCGATTAACGTTTACGATAATCGCTTCGCTTGTTTTGTATGGGATCGGCATATTCGAACTCGACTAGATCACCTGACTTTTCGTCTATGTCAATCTCATACAAAAACACGCCAAGCGATTATCGTAAACGATACTCGCTTGACACTTGTCTAGCAGAGCTTTTATGCCATAGTTGGATCTTCAGAGTCAGTTTAACAATTGGCTAGAAACCACTAGGTCCTACTGCAATGTCAGCTGTCAAACGCCTGTTGCTTACCTGTCACTAGATACATTCACAATATAACTGTTGAACTATTGTCTTGTTGTTCAAGATTGGCGGTGTGGTTCATTAACCCTCTGTCAAATTTCATTACAAACCGCGATTGTCAACAACAAAGTGACAACACATATTGTTTATTATTACGTTTTGTATGGAAATGACAAGTATTTGAGAGAGATTTAATGAACTCATAATAGTATACTGACTTCAAACACACTGAAAAATCGGGTATATGAAGTATCCTATGTCCTTTCGGTAATTTTAGCAAAATCAGTGTTGCGGTTCGCTGTGAAGAGGTAACCCGCTGTGAAGAGGTAACCCGCTGTGAAGAGGTAACCGATAAATAGATATACAGGCAGAGAGGCAGAGACTCGTTAAAAGTATTGACTATTTATGGAACACTACGTTTAATTAATTCGCCGTAATTTTGCACAAAACTTCATACAAAATCTCAAATTGTACGAAATCGAAGTTAATTTCAACAGACTATATTTATTTATGATAATTAATTAGGGAGCAAGCGAGCAGACGGGTTACCTGACGGAAAGCAACTGCCGTCGCCCATAGACGCGATATCCGAAAAGTCGCAAGTGCGTTGTCGGCCTTTATGAGGGAATAGGGAATGAGAATAGGAATAGGGGGATTTGGGAGGTTGGGCCACTGGTAAACTCACTCACTGAACTTAACACAGCACAACGCCGTCTCACGCCAGTTATCTGTAACACATTCGTCCGGAATCTGGCTAAATTTAGCCGCTCTTGCATGTATCCATAAAAAGCCATATATCAAATTATAAGCCGGATATCTCAACCGGCAAAAATTAATCTTCCACATACACAGTATTAAACGAGGAAAAGGAACGTGCCTTCCTAAAATTAAAAGGGATTTGGGGTAAATTAAAGGTGTTAGGTTTACGGACGAATGGCTGAGAAAATTAACCCTTATTCCGTTAAATTAGAGTCGGTTTTCGGGAATAAACAAGGCAGACACAGATTAATGTCCTTACAGGGTAAACCAGTATGACCTATAATTACATAAAACGTGGAATGCTTTAGAGACTGAATCTCTACTCTCAAACAGCATATTCAAAATATATTCGAATACTACTCTATAAACATCAATCCACGTATTTTAGAGAAGTAAGCGTCGTGGACGTGGACTGGCCAGGTAGATTGAACGACGGTAGAACCGACGGAGAACCATGTTTCGGCACAAATGGGCCGGCACAACCGGAGTGATAGGGCCTTACTTAACTGGAGTGAAACGGCGTTGTGTTGTGTTCAGTGAGTGAGTTTACCGGTGGCCCAACTTCCCTAATCCCGTATCCCTCCCTATTCCAATTCCCTACTCTCTCATAAAGGCCGGCAACGCATTGCGACTCGAATGTCGCGGGTATCAACTCGCTTGTCCCCTAAATATCATTAAAAAAGCCTTTGATTCGCACTCGAGAGGGTGCTAGGTTCGTACCCAGGCGTGTACCAATGAGACATTTTCTCATCTCATTTAAATAATATGGATGCTCGTAAGGTGAAGGAGAACATCGTGAAGAAATCCGCACATGGATGGTTCCAGACGTACTGAGCTTTTCGATCCACTGGACTAGTCCGACTAAACCCAATGAATAAGATCATTTAAAATTAATGGCCGAAGTACTGATGAGGGGCCACTTTGCTTTATAAATGCGAAAGTATGTCAGTCTGTCACCTCTTCACACCCAAACCGCTGAATCGATTTTGCAGAAATTTGTTATGGACATACTTTGAATTCCGGGGAAGGTCAAAGTATACTTTTTATCCTATTGCGCAACAAAACAGTAGTCATCATCTAGCACCGTTTAAACCATCCAATAGATAGTAGGAAAAAAATAAGAAAGGAAATACATTTATTTTGGTTAAAAAGTTATGCTTTACTCAGTGAGTAACAACAACATTAATATAGTCTGGCCACTGTAAGTTGAACCTTGCATTTATTTTGACTAGCAACATTATTCCACAACACTCTTTTGTTTTCGGTTAAAATTGCAGAACAATTTGATTACATGATTTGGATACTTAATCATGAGTGTTATTGCGTTTATAATATTTTTATATTAGTTATCACATCTATACCAATGATATTTTAATGAAAGATGTGTATGGAAATGTCACATAATATGAATAATATGATATGAAAAACAGGAATTTGTCCCTCCATCGAGTATTCGACGTCTGATTTTGACCATAGCAAATAATTTATACTTCAAATTGCACACATTGCGTTTTGATATATAATAAAAACACACTTTGTTTTATAAATCTCAATATTAATAATACTTTAGTTTTAAAAAACTCATTATTGAAACACTCATGGTCTCATAATCTGATAAATGATGAATCTCTTTTTCCATTATAATTATTGTGTGATAGAATCTACAGAATTTTTGAATTTGGAAGGTTTCTTTCTAGGTTCAACATATAGTAGCCACACTTTACTTAAATAGTAGGACGCCGCATTCCGGTTCGATCGCTTCAGTCCCACAACGATATCGGAGTATGGACCCTGATTTGTATTCAAACGTACTGCGAAATTAACGCTGCATTTACTAATTTACGAATGGCAAAACGTTATTTTGTTTTCGGTGTCAATTTTAAAATAACGTTGATAAAATAGATTAAACAAAAATGGAAATCTAAAGTCTCAGGGAATACGAGTATAAATATTTTAATAGCAATGATATGATTGTTTGGTTCTCTTTATTTATAAAAAGAGGGAAGAATCGAGCTGATGGAAAATAACAGCTACTGTTACTTGCAACATCAGGAGAGTTGCATCCCCGTTGCCGGCCTTTTATGAGGGAACAGACTCAGTGATAGGATGTAGGGAGTGGGGCCCAGCAACTTGATCAACTGAAAATACTTCGCAAGCGCTGTGTCACACCGGTTGTTTGTGGGGCCATAATATCTCCAGTCGATCCGAGACATTCGCGGCAAAGCATAGCCCAGCCACAAACATTTAAAAAACCATGAGTTTGAAGCAGGAGTATTTGTCGATACCTCGATATGTGAACTTTTAGTATGGCAAAATTTTACAGCGCCTCTAGCGGTCACTTCCGCAACTGAAATCGCCATACTAAAAATTGACGGGTTTTGTTATCGAGTATCGACAAATACGACAAAACTCATGGTAATGTTACTGGTAGGCTTTCCGTTTTGGTATTAAGATATACTTCGAGTCCCGAGAAAAGACTCCCGGCAAATATTGACTATGGTGTATCTCTCATCAATCTGTTCCATTCAGGTTAATATAGCAGCGGACCACTCTTCTTTGGGGGGTACCTAGTTACCCTGTTTTGTCCCGCCTAATAAAGTCCCGGAAATTTTTTTTCAATGATATTTAGGGGGCAAACGAGCTGACGGCTTACCTGATGGAAAGAAACTGCCGTCGCCGATGGACACTTGTGACATCAGAAGAGTGGATTGGAAAAGTTGGGCCACCGGTAAACTCACTCACTGAACTAAACTCAGCACAATACCGTTTCACGCCAGTTGTCTTTGAGGCCGTGGTATCACTCCGGTCGAGCCGGCCCATTCGTGCCGAAGTATGGCTCTCCCACGGCAATGAGCATCCGTATTATGCACTTGAGATCGGAAAATGTCTCATTGGTGTGTACCACACACACCAATGAGACATTTTCCGATCACAGGCACACGCCTCGACCGGAGCTCGAACCTGCACCCTCTCGAGAGCCAAAGGTCTTACCCATTAGGCTACTGCCGCTTGAAATGTCAATCTGGAAAATTCCGGAAATACCTTTTTTGAAGTTAGCAAGTCTAGCTACTAGCTGGCTAGCTAAAACTAGTCTCGTGTGCTCCGCGCTCTACGTATAGAGATTGCAGATTATTAGGTTCGTTCACCTCATAATCTTAATAACAGGTACTTTACAAGCTTAGAGGATTATAGCGCGGCTACCGGCGAGGCTAATCTAGTTAACCTCTATCACCGTATATTATGCAATGAAGAGCTTTGATTATAACATTATAGTCTACAAAGCCTGCATTCACAAAGCCGGGAAAGGTCAGGAAGCACTTTTTTTTTTAATGATTTTTAGGGGGCAGACGAACAGACGGGTTACCTGATGGAAAGCGACTGCCGTTGACCAAGGATGCTCGTGACTCTGAAGAGACGGAAGTTCATTGCGTCTATAAGGGAATAGGGATAAGGGATTAGGGAAGTTGGGCCACCGGTAAACTCAATCACTGAACGAAACACCGTTTCACGCTAGTTTTCTGTGAGGACGTGGTATCACTCCGGTCGAGCCGGCCCATTCGTGCCGAAGCATCTTCCAAGGCAATGAGCATCCGTAATACTGTAGCACTTGAGATCGGAAAATGTCTCATTGGTACACGCCTCCATCGGACCTCGAACCTGCACCCCCTCGAGTGCGAACCAAAGGTCATACCCATTATGCCACGGACGCACAGATTGGCGTATTTTTTTTGGTGGGTCCTGAGCGCCTTTTAATTTAAGCTGAGTAACTAGCATCTACACTCTCTGTGGCTTTGGTCTGTAACGTAAAAAAAATATTAGAAACTACGTGACACCCGCAACTTCGATGCGCCAAAATTCCTTTATCGCACGGTAACCGTACATTTATCCGGCAAAGTATTCACCGGATCATTCTGGGGCGGGCACGGCCCACCTGGCCTCCCGCCTTTATACGCCTATGAGCACTGAAACGAATTTATGGATCTAGAGCAACATTAAAACTCTGAAATTAACCATCATCAGCAGTATTCCTGGACCATTATGACAAACCTTAAAGAGGGGATTGTATCTCTTAAAGCATAGATCAAATATACTTGATTTTTTATGAAATTCTTTGAAAAGACTTCAACAAATTGCACCTTACAGTATTTTTATGAAGATATATTTAGTTACATTAAAAAAAGACACGCATATTCCCTCCATATTTTTTAATCATCGTATTTATTTCAGTAAATACTTAATCAGGCATCATGAAATTTAAATCGCAAACTTCAGCAGACGCTTAAATATCCAAAAACTCCCTAAGCTCTTAAAACACTAAGTCTAATGAAAGTATTTTAAATTAAACATTTCCGATGTTAAAAAATTCTGAGCTTTCGAATTTGTTTCGTGTTCTGTACAAGTTTGATGGATTTGAAAAATTTGGAAACTTTTTAATTTCCCAGCAATTTATTTTTAATTGAATAAGTAGTCACTCCGATGTTAGAATTTGATTTTATAATTTTAACAATTTCTCCTTTCGAATTAAGTTAATCATGATAAAATTGATATGAGCGTCCGTGGCCTAATGGGTAAGACCTTTGGTTCGCACTCGGGAGGGTGCAGGTTCGAAATCCGGTGGAGGCGTGTACCAATGAGACATTTTCCGATCTCAAGTACATAATACGAATTATCTTTGCCGTGGGAGAGCCATGCTTAGGCACGAATGGGACGTGTGTGCCAATTTCCCTAATCCCTCATAGAGGCCGGCAACGCACTTGTGACTCTTACGATGTCGCGATCGTCCATGGGCGACGCCAGTTGCTTTCCATCAGGTAACTCGTCTGCTCGCTTGCACCCTAAATATCATAAAAAATATATTATGTTAATTACGTTGTGCAGCATTCTCATCTTTTAACTAAAATTATGTACAAAAATATCACCGCTTTTACAATAGATTTGCAAAATTCCTACTTTATGCGTAAAACAAATGAGTTTAAAAATATTTTCGCACATGCACAGCATATACCATAGACAACAGAATTTTTATAATCATAATCATATTCATTATATTTTTATTTGTTCGAAATGTGGTACAAAAGATGACTAAGTTATAAAATAGCAGCACAATTCGCTAATTAATTGTTAGCATGCAAGTTTTCTGAAAGAATTAAAAAATATATATTAAACAGCCGACATTCTCGACAAATAACTTAGTCATTAGATACATTAGAAATAACAAGGTTCAAATAATATAATAATAATAAATTAGCCAAAAAAATGTTACATTGCCAGATGTCATGTTAATCTCCAAAATGTCTTCACCAACTTTAATCAGAATAATATATTTAAGGCTTTATTGTTATAATACTGAAGGAATTCTTGATGAAAATATTGTCATGAGGGCCTAAACTTTGTCATTGATTGAATAAATGGTAATAAAGTTATAATAATATAGTAAAAATAATAATATCTGTAGACGCTTCACAGCACGTCAGTCTGGCACCGCGCTAAGTAACTGAGGGACGTGTGTTACAGGTACCAGACAACGGAAATATATTTAATACTTTTATACTATACACATATTTAAATTTTTTATTATATCATATGCATATTTAATACACATACAAGACCCAGGAACATTAAAAACCTGTCGGCGGGATTCGAACCCGCGACTCCTGGCTAAAGCTACTAACGCGCTACAAACAGAGGTCGTCAATAATAACAAACTATAACTATATTAACAGTAATAATCTATACATATTATTTTTTAAAAAAAATTAAAACCGACTTCCAAGGAAAAAGACTAAAATAGTACAAAAGAAACTAAAAAGTATTAAATAAAATAAATTCTTTAATAGTGCTTGTTTCAGAATTAGGTG
>JAOTAV010012608.1:0-26342 GCA_026546445.1 Cyclargus thomasi | reverse complement strand
TCGGCGGGATTCGAACCCGCGACCCCCGGCGTAAGCTACCAACGCGCTTACTAACTGAGCCACTGAGGTCGTCAAATAAATCAAAATCGCAAAATAAACTACTTTTCTTTTTCAAAAAAAATCGCAAAATAAACTACTTTTATTTTTACTTTTCTTTTAATTACATTTATCAAATTCGGAAGATGTTCTAAAAATCAATATTTAATTTTAAAAAATATAATAAAGTATTTAAAAATATGAACATTTTTCTACCTTCGTCGTTGTTTTTTTGTTTCAATTAATATAATAATTTATATAGTGACGTCACAGACTCTCATCATGGCGGACAGCGTTTCGGATCACGTAGTATACAGATTAAAAAAGGGCAATTTTAAAATTTAAATTATAAATCAATATTATATGAACGAAAACCAATATATTTAGCTTTGTAATTAATCATAGTATCATAATAATATACTCTTTTATTTCTTTATTCATAAGGGCAACCAGCATATTGTTGACCATACATAAATTCATAATGTACGTCATAGTGTACGTCACACAAATTCATAATGATGATGATGACCCATGTAAGTGCAACACACCGCCTACTTCAGCTAAGCGTCGTAATACAAGTGACCCATTCGCGCGCCTTTGAGGCGGTGCAGCGTGCCCTACATAGAGAATTGAAGACGCTAGTCTGTTACGTGAAAACATCTTTTCACAAGTACCCTCCCTAGATGAAGTGACTTTAAATTAAAATAAGGTAACTTAAGTATGCGATTTCTTGACGTACACTTATACTTTTGCTGATGATTAACCTCTTGTTTGATTAGGTTATTTAAAAAAAATGTGATAATCCAGACCGGACTTTAATAATACTTAAAAATTTTTTCTACATAAAATTTTTCTTATTGGACGCAACTCACATATAAGCCTAAGCATAACGCCTCCGTTGTCTAGTGGTATGGAGCTCGGCTCTTGACACGGAGATCGTGGCTTCGATTCCCTAGTTGGATACGTGTTATTTTCAAGTTTGATTAGGACAATATAGGCTGATCACCTGTTTGTCTGACAAGAAAGATGATCCATGCGTCGGATGGGCATGTAAAAAGTCGGTAATGCGCCTGATCTCTCGCCAGTCGTGTTGGTCATCCGTCCCCCTGGGTTATGAGAGTACAGGAAGAGAGAGTGCTCCTGTGTACTGCGCGCACACTTGGGAACTATAACATTACTCGTGCGTAACAAGACTGGTTTCTATGAAACCGGCCACCGTCAACGAAACCGGTGGAGGTGTGGTTACGAGTTGCATCCAATCAGAAAAAAATTTATGTACCCTACGGATCTTATAAATTCTAAAAAATGTTGATTGCCCACCGAACTTAAGTTTCTAGTCTTTTACTCTATGTAGAGTTTGAACTAACGCAAAGGACATTATTAAAAATAAACCATGAACCGCATTCACATAGTGATTCTAATTATTCGAATAAAGTGAATGTAACGTTTTAATCAAAACCCTTTAAACCCTTCAGCCTCGTTTATTCGGTTTTGACACGTAAAGCGAACGTGCTCTATCCGACCCCATCTCCCTATTAGTGGGCACTACAGGTTGAGTGTGTGGGGGTATGGGGGGCTATTTTATGCTTATTGCGATTTCAATTGAAGACGCGAGTGGAAAAACCTGATAACTAACATTTTACAACATTCGAGTAATTGATCTCATTTTTCTAATATGTTTCACATCATCTTCCAGGTGATGCTGGCGCTGGCTTCGCACCTGCAATCCGTGGAGGCGGAGAAACAGAAGCTCCGAACCCAGGTGCGCCGGTTGTGCCAGGAGAACGCCTGGCTTCGGGACGAGCTGGCGGCAGCCCAGCAGCGGCTCCAGGCGTCAGAGCAGCGCGTCAGCCAACTGGAGGAGGAGAACAAACATCTGGACTTCATGGCCTCTATACGGTGAGTGGGATTATTGGGCCAGTCGGTAGGATATTCAACCTAGCTTTAAGGAGCTGGCTTCGTGGCTCCAAGTGCTAGAACAATGCGTCAGCCAGTTGGAGGAGGATTACGAAAATCTAGAATTCATGGTCTCGACAATGTAAGTGGGATTGGGGCAGTCGGTAGGATATTAGACCTAGCTTTAAGGCTTCAGGCGTCAGAGCAGCGCTCAGCTAGCTAAAGTAGCACAAGCTTATAACTCAATTTCTAAAGTATTTTAGACTTATTATACATGTGGCGGTACCCACATTAAGCTGCATCGCGCTATCGAAGTTCTTGAAACACGGCGGTATATATACGACAGCTGAAATGTATCACGTGGGCTTCGGCCTGACCGAGTATAACACCTCTCTCGGTCGGAAGATCTTCCTTTGGGGCCTCCACGCACATTCCCACATACATATAGGTATTATATACTATGGGTTTTGTATGTGTTCCTTATGTAGAGTTCAGTGCCTCAGTGGGATGCTTTCAGCACTGAGTTCGCTGTAACTTTTAAAGCGTGACACATATAAAACCTAAATAACTTTCTCTTTCCCTCACTAATGTCTCACTCTCTCTCCCGCAGCAAGTACGACAGCGACATAACGGAGGAGGCGGAGAGCCGCGGACAGGCGGACAACAAACGCGACGACCCCATGGTCGATCTGTTCCCTGACGATGATCATGATGATAACAGGAATAATAAGTGTGAGTATACTGTAGTATATAGAACCGAGTTGGTCGTCTTTATTAGAACTGACCGCGAGCGTCGCTTGTGTGCGCAGCACCGCAGTATCTATGCACCGTTGCACATATACTTATGAAGACAGGAATAGAAGACCGATAATAATTGAAATTTTGAGAACTGCCGTTTTTGCATAAATATCCATGATTTTTCTTTCTTTAAACAAATCTATCGTTATTATAAAAACGATGTAGTCCACTCAGTTTTTAAATAAAATTGAAAAGTTTTAAAGTAAAGTTAAAAGCCTTTAAAGTAGTCAGTTAGAAAGAGAGTTCCGATATTGATCGTGACGTCAAAGTCTATAAGCTGCATGAAAAGGTCATACTAATTTACGTTTCGGAAGACAGAGATGGATAGAAAACTTAAATCGCTAATATCTTACTTATTCCTCAATAGAATTTAGAGATTTTTTGGTCATTCTGTATATATTAAAATATATGATAATTTCCATTCAATAAATTTTGTTTTACCCGCATTTAGCTTTAGTACAGTGCTTGTAGCGTCCTAGTGCGCACAACGCACACGAGCAATTCCTGCCCAGTCTTGTAAACAATAATTATTGATGATTCGAAGCGAGATTCGAACGCGCAGTCTCATCTCAAAACCACTAGAGTCCTATACAATGTAACATAATTTATAGCAACAAACGGCAGTAGATATCGATGTCAACAGCCACACGGTATCATTGATACATCCGCGTTGGGGTTACGTACACACTCCACATAACACGCAGGAAATATCACCACACTTTTGGTACACTTTTATCACTATATTTTATTTTAACAAATAATAAACAAATCTTTATTTCACCTAACTTTTTAAAAACATATTTTTATCAATTCCTGTTCTCCACACTAGGATTCCCTGCATCGTGGATACACCAGTCTCTTCCATTATTGTACAAAACTTTTAACAATATATACTTTATAAGTTAATGTACTTAGAAATTTTAAATTATTTTTTACATAGCAGATAACAAGATGTTGGGTTTACAATATACAGAATAACAGCATTACCAGAGGTCTTTCAAACCAACTACAGTACATGTAAATTTGTTATTTCCACATAAGAGATGTTTTGCAGATCAATGTGTGGGAGGAAAACAAAAAATGTATGTGTGTGTGCGTGTGTGTGTATGTGTTTGAAGCTAGTGAAAATTAATCCTGCATATAGCTGTGTATATGTGGCAGGGACATCCTATATTTTATTTTATTTACTATATTTTATTTACATAAGGTCACGTTAAATAATACTCGGTTAATTAAGTTTATTGTTTATTGTCTACTAGTTTCTGCCTTCACTCACGTGGAAATCGATAATCGAGGAAAAATACAAATATTCTCTCAAGTCTCCTCGTTATATGATTTGTTACAAGACCCAAAAGTAGCTTATTTTACTCTGCATTCTTTCAACTAAGTCTATTCTAGAGATCACGCCGAGGGCGTGAAGGAAGAAAAATGAAACAAAGAATGAAACATACTTTGGCATTTCAAATATTGATTACCTATAAAGTGTGCCTAACTGTGACAACCATTTAAAAATAATGTCCCTAATTAATTAAAATTGAAAATCAAAGAGTCCAATGCTTTGAATGTAGATCATATTTTGTTGTATGTTCAATAAAATAAATAACTTTGCCATTTGTAGACCAAATTTCAAAACTATTTTTTTGTTTTATTACTTATATCATTTTCTTTTCTTCCAGCGATGTCCCCGACCCCGCCGTCCCAGTTCGCGCAACAGGTCAACGCCGGGTATGAGATCCCGGCGCGCCTGCGCACACTACACAATCTGGTCATACAGTACGCCTCCCAGGGACGATATGAAGTCGCCGTGCCGCTCTGCAAGCAGGCGCTAGAGGACCTGGAGAAGACCTCCGGCCACGACCACCCAGACGTCGCCACCATGCTGAACATACTGGCACTGGTGTATAGGTGAGATCTTCTTGCTATATAGCCATACATTACGTCTCCCAGGGACGATATAAGGTCGCCGTGCTGCTCTACAAGCAGGTTCTAGAACACCTGGAGAAGACCTTCGGCCACGACCATCCAGATGTCGCCACCATGCTGAACAAACTGGCACTGGTGTACAGGTGATATGTACTAGCTATATAATAATCAATCACGCGAAAAGCTGCTCAGGGCGATATAAGATCGCTGTGCCGCTCTGCAAGCTTTACAGGACCTGGAGAAGACTTTCGGCCATGACCACCCAGATATCGCCACTATGCTGAATATACTAACATTGGTGCACGGGTGAGATCTACTATGCAAAAAGCCGGTATGAAGTCGCGGTGACGCAGAGCAGGTCTCTTCGTCGTCTCGTCTATATTCGTAACTTAAGAATCTTATAGCTATAGCTCATAAGTTGAATACTCATTAAAAAATCTAACACTGTTAGTGTCAACGAAACGCTCTACACGTGCATGTTTAAAATAAAACTTTCCGTTGCCTAGACCACCAATCTTAATATACTAATTTGATAATATTTATTTACAGAGACCAAAACAAATACAAGGAGGCCGCTAACTTGCTGAACGACGCGTTGTCCATCCGCGAGAAGACTCTCGGCGAGAACCATCCCGCCGTAGCCGCCACGCTCAACAATCTCGCCGTGCTCTATGGCAAGAGAGGTAATTGTCTATAGTTTTGATTATCTATGTTTGTGTTTGTCTATGGTACAGTTCGCAGTCTAGTAACGGAATAGCTATCTGTATACGATATCTGCGTTAATTAGACTGTACAACCACGTGCAGTGGCATGAAGAACGCAACAAAGAATCACATGCACTCTAATCGTGCAAAAGTTATTGCACCGATGGCTTCGCTTCGGCCAATCAGAGCAACATGTCACGTAGCTTTGTTACATAAGGTTATATATATATTTTTTCAGATACATACGTTAAAATTAGTTTTTTTTTCTGTCCACCAACATACGTGTTTAATGTTACAGGTAAATACAGAGAAGCGGAGCCGCTATGCAAGCGCGCGCTGTGCATCCGCGAGGCGGTGCTCGGCCGCGACCACCCTGACGTCGCCAAGCAGCTCAACAACCTCGCGCTGCTGTGCCAGAACCAGGTGAGCGCGGGACCAGCCTCTATAATATAATACAGGTCCAGGACCAGTCGCCATTTAATACGGGCACGAATCACCATATTACAATGTAACGGTTCCGTGAATATTAAAAGTTAGAAATGTTTTTTAGATGTTTTCTTTCCTCTTGGTTAAAGTGCTGCCCTCTGGCGATATAAATGTAAAACTTAGCATTAATTCGCCCTACACTTGACACTTTTGGAGCAAATTTCTTGCTTGTTTGAAAATCATCAAAAAAAATTTAATATAAAATAATTTTGAAAATTGAATATATTTCAACATTTCAGAACAAGTACGAGGAGGTTGAACAGTACTATCAGCGCGCGCTCGAGATCTACGAGACGAAGCTCGGCCCAGACGACCCCAATGTCGCAAAGACCAAGAACAATCTCGCCTCGTGCTACCTCAAACAGGTTAGAACAGATATCAGGACAGCACGGAAAGTCTGCCGTGGGAGAGCCATGCTTCAGTGGCCGAAGTTGGATCTATTTTTTTTATTTTTTTATTTTTAGGGGACAAGCGAGCAGACGGGTTTCCTGATGGAAAGCAACTTCCGTCGCCCATGGACACTCGCGAGATTTGAAGAGTCGCAAGTGCATTGCCGGCCTATATGAGGAAATAGGAAATGGAAATAGGGAAAGGGGATTAGGGAATCCGGCTACGGGTAAACTCGCTCACTAAACGAAACACAGCTTGTGCTGTGTTTCGTTTAATTTGAAAAAAATATATTTTAGCGATAAAACTAAACCATTCTCAAATAGTCTAAAACGCACACAAAAAAATCCTTAATATCGGTCCAGTCGTTTGGTAGAGTTCAGTGACAAACACGCACACAGAAACTAAGATTTAGTTAGGATTTCTACTGGCTTTCAATATTAACGAGCACACAAAGTTGTTCAATTAGTAAAGAGCATGCATGTGTAGTCGAACTGCATCAAATTTAATTTTTGGGCCTAAATCATTTGTTTCCAATTCATATTTTTTTTTCAGGGAAAATACAAAGAAGCGGAGACACTATACAAGCAGGTTCTGACCCGAGCACACGAGAGAGAATTCGGCACCATCGACGGTAAGTGACTTAACAATACGATTGAGCCGGGTTGCACAGATCTGGATTAAAGATAGTGAACTAGATTAATTTGGGTTAAACATTTCCCTAGTTGATTAATGTTAGGACAACAAAGCCTTTATTGTCTTTTGCTCAGATTCGTGCAAGTGGGCCTCACGGTTCTAGAAAATGTTCGAATAGAAGCTGTTAGTTCTCTTACATGATGTAGTTGTGTAATATGATTATAATTTTGGTTATAAATATGATTGTCAGATATAATGTGGGAAAAAGGTACATTGCTCATGGAGTGCATTTTGTTCTAGTGCAACTTTCCAGAATTTCTTTTTCAACTTATGATCTACTTAAAGTGTTACATGTACCCTTTTGCGCATTTTGTTTATTTTTCTGTTTAGTTGAAATTTATTTTGTTTGCCGTTTCAGAGTATATAGCATCTTTAAAAAAACCTAAAAAATAACATACATCCTGAACCCCCCCGGACTAACCTCAAGAATAATGTTTGTATCGACTACATTCCTAAGTTTTTCCCGTTATAGGGATTTAAGGAGGCTTAAAGTATACCACATTTTATTATAATAATAGTTTCTGCTGTATAGTCAGGGTATGTTATTAGAGATAGAATTGGAAAGGGAGAGAATATAACTTGTTTTCAGGGTCTACAAGAATTTTTAAAATGTAAGCTATCGCTGGCCATACATATTGTACTATAAAAAAATCTTAGAAACGAAGAAAAAAATATATATGTGACTAAGGCATATTTGCGCAAATCTGGGTTAATGTTAACCTTAGTTTAAATTTTATGTTATCTTTGACAAACGAGAGATCATGACATTTTAGGGTTAGCCTTAACCGAGATCTGTCCAAGTGGACCTTTCTGAATAATTAGCGTTTTAATATGTAATGCTTATAGATTGTGTGAATTTTATATTTTTTATGTATTGGATCTCTTTATGCATTTGATACTCGAATTTTTTTGTAGAATTAGAGCACTAGAATAGTTTAGATATGGCTAGCAGCTGTTGTGCATGAATATTTTTTTATTATATTTCAGTAATATTATTATATATTTGTAAATGAAATATTAATTTAATAGTTTATGATTTAAAGAATGTTACCACATTTTAATAACATATTATAAAAAATAGTTACTTTAAGTTTATGTTAATTTATGTTGGCACTGATTTTAATGACACATTTTAAATTAAATGCCAGATCACATGGTTCAGCATAAGCTTAAGGCATAGAATATATTTTTTTATTAATATGACAAGCTTCATTTCAAATGAAGCCAAGTTAGGTTTATAGTTTTATAGATTTCCAAATGTTTGTGATATATTGTGATGTTTATGTGTGCACATCTTGTATATGAAACATATGTTTCATATGAACAAGAATGACAAATGTTTTTTACAATCACTGTTATCTTTTTAATAAAGGTAAAAAGTATGGTTGTGAGTATAGAATATTTATGAATAGATAAGTATCACCGCTTGCCTGTTTGCCATTGAAGTGCCTTTGCCAAAGTATATTTATAATAAAATTTTATCGCAGTAGAACCTTCTTATACTTAATAAAATGATTTTGACAAGTTATACGATATATTTATAAATCTTAATTTTTGTTATTGATACATTTTAGTTTAAATATTTCGTAACCAATAGTTCCTACAGTATTTTAAGTTTTTTTTGCAGTTTTGCAATCATAAACTGTTTACAGATATATAATTGACTTATCTACTTAAAATAGATCATTTTGTGACCTAATAATATTTATAAGACAGTCCAAAATATGTTTTCCAATTTCTTTAAGAATTAATTATTATAAACCTATGGTCCTAACCACGAAGCATGTCGCAAAACTACGCACGATTTGCCTCGTGGTTTGGACCAAAAATAATATTTAATTTGCAATTTTAAGTCTCGATCATGTTTACCTTGGTTAAGTGTTAAAAGCTGGACCTCACTGTCGTGAGTGTACGTTTTAATTCCCTTATTCATGACCCTTTTATAAACAAACTTTATAGATAAAACATATACCCATATTATCAATTCGTCTTCCTAAAACATTTGGTGTAATCAGGGTATTATAAGGCATCAGAAAAAATATCTGCTGATTTAGTTCACTTAAATATGTCTGTCAATCCATTCTTATCTTATCTTGTCAGGATTTACCCAGAATCCACATATTATATCCTGTATCAGGATGTACCCTGATTTCAGACTTACCATATTCTGTAAGGACCTACCCTGAATCCAAACTTACCCAGTATCAGGATGTACCCTGACACCAGACTTACCCAGTAACTGATTGACAGAGATGATTGACAGAGACTGACTCCAGACTTATTCAGTATCAGGATGTTCTCTGACTCTAGACTTACCACAATCTGTAAGGACGTACCCTAAATCCAAACTTACCCAGTATTAAGATGTACCCTGACTCCAGACTTACCATATTCTGTAACCATGTACCCTGAATCCACACTTACCATATTGTGTCGGAATGTACCCTTAATGCAGATTTACCCTGTGGATCTACCTTGAACCCAAGTATACCCTAATTAACCTTTGTATCTTCCAAATCAAAGCTTTTAGGTTTTTATGGCGTTATGAATAAGGGATTAGTGTTAGAATGATAGAATTTTGAAAGTTTATGTATTTTCATAATGAATTTTATAGATTATATGTGATTTTATTAAATGTATTATTTTGTTTAATATATTTTTTAATTAACGTCCCTGTGTAAAGTCGATGCAAACACAGAATAGTGGTGTTTCCAACTGAAATAGGTGAGTGACACAAGTTTGGATTTTTTTAGTGTGGCACAGGTAAGAAAGGCGCCAAATACGTGTTTCTTATGTTTTTATTTTAATTTTTTTTTATTTCGTTTCGATTTTTTATAATGTTTGTGTCACACCTTCCTGACTTGTGTCACATGTAAATATTGTATTAATATATTTTTACACGGAACCCCCCCCTTATCATTTATTTATATTCTTAAAGAGAAGATTATTTACTGGCATGTCACGGTTTCTGTAGCTGCGACTATAACATCAAATACTGCTTCAAATAATATTTAAATTTGTCAACAGGTGATGGTTTTATTAACTGTATTAATGGAGAAATGTATCGCAGGTGACAACAAACCAATCTGGCAAGTGGCCGAGGAGAGGGAGGAGAATAAACATCTTCAGAAAGAGAACGCGCCGTACGGCGAGTACGGCGGTTGGCATAAGGCCGCCAAGGTGAATAAATGCCAACGAGCATTCTTTATTTTTCTTTATTGGATGCCAGAGAGTAAACAAATAAAAAAAATGGATTATGGCTTTGACTTGAGTAACACAGAATCTACGAGAAACGGCTTGAGAGCTGTTTATTTAGCCTATTCCCTCTTAAAAGGTTGACTGCGCAATTGCAACTCTTCTGCCGTGTCACGTCAAAAAATATAACCGTTTGTCACGGTTCGGTAAAATGTTTATCCTCTTATAAAAAAAATATTTTAACAGTATTCAAGGTTTGCTGGAGGGTTATCCAAGATGTGAATGTTTTCTCTTCTTTATAGAATCGTCAAACAAAATGTGTGGAAATGACATATGCGTTTGTTACTCCTTATACCATTTCCATACATTTTGTTTGACGATTCTACAAAGAAGCGAAAATGTTTAGATCTTGGCTAACCCCCCTGTTCTTTTCTGCCGTGTGACGTATTCAATAAGCCAGGCATAGAAAACAGACTTGAGTAACCTAGTTTGACTAATGTTCTATTAAGATTTGCACGTCGATATTATCGACAAAATGTACAGTATTTTTCGAATAAATATTATTCTTATTGCACTTTGCTTTTGGCTCATCTTGCCGGGTTTAGTTATTCATATAATAATATTTTTATTTGTGGGACCGATAGTTTATTCAGTTGTTTAACTGTTCAGGTGGACTCGCCAACGGTGACGACAACGCTAAAGAACCTCGGCGCGCTCTACCGCCGGCAGGGCAAGTACGAGGCCGCGGAGACCTTAGAGGACTGCGCGCTCAGGAGCCGCAAGGAGGTGAGGATATACACGCACACAAACAAAAACATATTATTATAGACACAAACACAGAATAAGACAAAAGCGAAGGGACACTTCTTGATGACGTTTTGTATGTGTGACGAAGTCTTAAATGAACACGAATTTTAAATAGAATACAACAATTAATGCTACTTTTTCGAATAGGATACGTGTTATTTGTTTTGCTGTCGATATAGGTCTATTTGTACTTATTTGTAGTGGCATAGAACAGAAAGTGATATATTGGAATTTTATTTGAATGTTTGTCGGCCGCAGTCGCACTTATACTCGGTTCGATACAGTACTTTTTTATCGAATAAAGGTTACGTTAACTCAATTTAGACAAGTAATCTTAATTTTTTAAATAATTTAATCTATTTTTTTTATATAATTGTATCTTTTTATTTTTTGACAAACACTCAAAAGGAAAAGGTTGTTTAATTTTTGTACGCACATCATAAGAGAAATTCACAAATTTGCTAGTGAATAAAAAGCACAAACTTACTTAGTCTTTAAATAAAACAGTAGTATAACAATTTATGCTTTTTTTATATTCTACTGTAGTTTTTTATCACATTTACTATTTTCTTACTCTATAGTATTACTAGTAATGTTTCAGTAGTTTATATTTTTATTTATCTCAAGTAGTATTTTCTCGAAGCTCTATTCGTTATGTACTTTTTATTAAAATGTATTTATGATTTATCAAACTCCACATATTCAAATCAAACTTGAACAGCTAGAAACTTATTTGGCCCTGACAAAAGCGCAAAATATTGCTTACAAACGGAAAATGTTAGCAGAGTGGCCTTTTAAGATTTTTGCTATTGTTTATTTATAAAAAGCACCTACAACATATAATTCGATACTATGTTTGGATTGCACGCTGCCAGCAGCCACATGTAAGTTACACATAATTCAATCAGTAGCTTTACCATGAGTTTGAAGCAATCGTATATATGGATACTCGATCCAGGGTAACTAAATTTGTAGTATTGGTAACATTGTTAAGCGCCTCTACCTGCCACTTGCGGAACTAAAATCGCCATACTAAAAATTTAAGTAGCTGGTATCGAGCAATTTTAGTATCGATGAATATTATTGCTTGAAACTCATGGTGGGACTACTTATGACTTTTATCGCGAAGCACGCAGAAATTAGTTCATGGAACCATCGATTGTCTACTACCAAACATGTCTTTCTACTCGCATGCTAAATTATAAGTTTCCTGCATATTTAAACGGGGCGCACCGTTACGGGTGGCAGTTTACATGCAAGTTTTACGACCGAGTACGCGATACACGTCCGTAGAGTTTTTTTTTACTTATTTTTTTACACGCAATTTTTGCGAGTTTTTTTAGTGTGCGAGTAATAGAGACAAATAACGATGATGCGGTTATACTGATTTCTGTGTGCTCCGTCTTTATTTATAGAACATATATCAATAATGGGCCTCATACAAATTTTCTTGATAATATTCAGCCCTATTATATACTGGCATGTACTTTTGTGTATATGTATGGACTTGCAAGCAAGCCAAGTAAAATCTTAGATGTTGCACACATTGTTGGGCATTTAGAAAAAGACTGTATAGCAGATTCTAAAAACTTCTAAATATGCATATAAAAGTGCGAAAATAAAAGAGGATTGCGACACGAGAATTTTATATTAAGACTGTTGATTGGCATGTAGTATTCATATCAAAATTGTGAAAATTTCCGACGATATCATAGGCGTTGGACATCGTGAAACAGTCGCGGGCCCGCGGCCGCGGCAGCCGGGACTCCATGGAGGTTCATCAGGACCACGACGAGGTGTGTGTATGTTTGTCTGTGTGTGCGTAGAGACACAAGACTAGCGTAGTAATATGATACCGAGTTGGTAATCTTCAGAGTAACGGACTGCGCGCGGCTTACATGTGTGTACCGCACTATGTGCCACCACACGCACACATAAATCTAAGCGGTTTTGTTAGTGTCGAGGCTTTGTGTGCGTGCGGCTGCGGATAATACGGCGCACACACACACAAACCTGCGTTCCGAAGCTATGATGATGACCGAGTGGTTCTATATCAAATGCTCTGGCGTAGTTAAGTCAGAAAACTAGAAATACAGTTTGATAGATTTTATTAGATGACTGATGCATGTGATAGCACCATTTTACGAACACTACACAAAAAAATGTGTCAGTTATTATGCCGTCAACCGCCGAGTGTACCTTTTTTGGCACCGTGCGTGCTGTGCGCATATACATTCCCGGCGAATAAAGTGTATCGAGCTTGTCTTCTGTCTCTATTATTGTGTGAAGTGCGTTTGTCGGTGTGCTTGGTAAATCAGCGAAGAGGGTTACTATCTTTTCTAATCAGTCATGCGATTGCTTTTTGTTTTACTACCAAAAAAATTGTAAACGGAAAGGTGTTCAGCAAGTATTTGCAGGTATTTTTAATTCCCTCAAAATTGACAATATGGTTCATTAAGCCCTCTATGAAATTTTTATACGAACCGCGATTGTCAACAATCGACAATCGCGTTTTGTATGAAAATGACAATTATCTTTTACATAGAATCATACCGCCAATCTTTAGCGAATGCATAAAAATAAGATATCTACAAAATACTTTTTATCTATAAGTAGTAACATAAACTTACAAGACCGTATTAGAAGAGATTTGTATTCCGAGTCGGTTGTCAGCGTTTCACGTTATTCAAGGGGAAATCACTTTTAATCTCGGCACATTGCACTTTTCAAAATTTTCCTCTAGATGGCATGCTTTTCGTTTATCACAATTTTTCACTAACTTTTTGGTCTTGTCACTTGTGATTATGTGGCTCAACACAAAATAAATGTCCATCTAACTATCACCATTTTGTTATAAATATTGGGAATACAATTTTGGAAACATTAAATCGTGTTTTTGTTTTCATTTTGCATGGTTCGTGGCAGCGTGTCGTCCAAATTTTTGCGTACAAACAAAACTTACGCTGCTTTGCCAATAAAATGGGGGTTTGCCAAGATAATCAACAAAATGTGTGTAAATAACATAAGCGTTCGTTGGGACATATGTCATTTCCATACATTATATAATTATTGGCGATTCTACAAAGAAGCGAAAACGTTTAGTTCTTGGCTAACCCCCCAGGTCTTTCTCATATTCTCGGTCAACATATTGCACATTTCGATGTTAATTTATTTCATTTTCATATTTATGTTTATCATTTACTTATATTTAATATTTAATTGTATAATACACCATGTCTAACATAGTCATACATATTTATATTACACCATTTTTGTCACTTCAGTTGTTGGTACCATTTTGAGTTTGTGCTTTTTCTTTGACTATTTTTTTAATTTTATTTACATTTTTGCTTACTTATAAGCTTTTCTTGTCTAAAAGGTTATAGACAAAACCCTCCAGATCTATGCTCAAATTCCATAGACAAGAATTTTTTTGAAGTTGGCAAGCATGTAAACATCCTTTTGTTTTGCGTTTTTTTGTTTGCTTATTGGTTTTTTTCTTTTATTATAGGGAACAAACCAGGCGAGTGAGCCGCGTATGAACCTTAAATCCAAATTGTTTAACGCGTTAGGTATCAACACCGGAAACACGCCGCACCAGTAGTCTAGACTAAGAAATAAATCCTAGGAACTATGTTTAAGCACTATTTCGCTTCAATATGAATGCTCCTCGGCCGAGTCGCTCAACACTCGAGGACCATTCATGTCACACACTCAAATCTAGCCCGCCATTTTGTATTTTTTTAGTTTTTTTTTTTATTTAAACAATGGCTATAGAATACAAAACGGTGAGCCGAGTAGCTTAGAATAATTTATGAGCATGCGATACGTTAGTAATTTTAAGATAAAAAAAAGAAAATGAAAAAAAAATATAACGATGAAGATAGAGCATTAATACCGTCCTTTCTAAAAAAGATATTATATTTATGTTGGCAACACTGACGGTGCGAAATCTTTTTTTTATTGTTTTTAATATCATGACTTTTTGGTGCGGCAGAGTTACATTTTATTAATTTTTATTTTTAATTTCGTTTTTACTAAATTTTATTTCTTAATAGTGTGGTAACTGCAGGTCAAAACAACTTGAAAGTGTATTTAAATTCAAAACGCGTGCGCTAGTAAATAATAATTATAGTTATTGTAAAATAAGGCGCTTACTTTATGAATATTCTATAAAGCACTTGTATTCGTTGTTAACTTTAGACTACAATTTTTGAGACATTATTTATTGATTTTTACGTACGTAAAGATGTAATATCGAATTATATTTGTTTTATTTTATGTATGTTTTAAGTTATGTTGTATTAAGTACAACGTTTGTTACTATATTGCAATTTTTAGTTTGGGCTAATCGTTGTCGGTTTGAATACAGGGTAACCATATAATTCAAGGCAAAGTCGGAAAGTATTCACTAGATCTCACAGTGCGATACAAAATTTTGTGACATCTATTATAGCTCCATGAATCTGCCCACCATGACTGAATCGAATGACGATGATCAGAATAGACAATAAAAAGTATGCCAAATGGCACGGCACGGCTTTGACGACTTCGACAAGGCTTTAAACATAGAGTATGTTTAAACATAGAGTATGTCTATAAGCATACAGTATGGCATTACGTCAAACCCATCAATTTCGAAAACTCTTCTGAGTCGGGTCACTACAATTCTGTCAATTGTGCCATGGTGGACAACTCAGGACGATATGAGCTCATTCGCGCTCTTACCAGTGAGGCACCTCGATCAATTCATTTACATATATATTGAACAGACGGGGAGAGGTTAATCCCCCCTGTCTGATGCCACAGCTCTTGTTATGCTCATCAGATTATGAATTTCCTAACTCTATACTTAAAAAACTGGTCGATTTAGTCTCGAGTAATTCGCACTTACTCTGAATCCGAATTTACCGTGGTTACCCCGCATTTTATATATTACTCCAACTAAAATGTAACTCGTGCTAAATTTATTGTTAATGAATATTATGCATTTATTGTTGTGGTTTTTTGTGGCGTAGATACTTGTATGTCGAACTGGGCCACACGGTAGGTCCCAATATTTATAATTTTTAACTTCTCGGCCTTATTATTTACCCGACTGGGTCGTTTGTTCGAGCCCGGTTTCACTGTTGCATGTTACAACGATTATTTTTTTTAATTTGTTCACATATTTTTATTGATGTGAGTGCATTATTTATGCATGTAGGTTTTTACTTTGCACCAAATTTTGCGAGGTGAAACTTCTTTGGTTAGTATCACAACTTAAACCCGGTGTAGGTGCTATTATCCCAAAATTACTATTATCCCTGAATTCCAAATATTTATTTGTTGATGTTTATTTAAAAAAGTTGGAGATATATTCATATTGAGTTTTTTAATGGCTCTTTGGTGAGTCTCTAACGCCAGAGCAATTTAGCAAGAGATTAAACAACAGTATTTTCCATCTACCCACAGAAGTTTCATTAGCCCCGCGCACCGAATGCGCGTTTTTATGTTTAACTAATATTATGCTTAAACTCATTCCAATGTAGAATATCTAAGCTTTATATAAGAGATACTGGATGAAGATATATTTTTATTGCATTGATTTTTATATGAGGTGCTGCTCGGGTATGATTTTTGGGAATTTAACACAAATTTTAATATGAATCTCCGTACACAATCCCAATTTTATAATTTTTGAATGATGTCTCGATCACATTAATTTTTAATTGTTAATAAATATTTATATATCGAGTTGTTTTGTTTTATTTGTTTGGTTTGCGTGTGAGAGGGTGAGTCTACGGTGTTATGCAATTTATAGCCCATCAACATTTTTCACGATTTCTATCAATATTTGTTTAGTAAATAACATAAATATTTATTTGGTAGTATTTATTTATTAGAAATTATATGTGTACGTTTAAATTGTATCAGTATTTAAAACAAGTTATATTATTACTAATTTATAAAAATGCAATAGGGCATTTTCTCTAAAAAGTGTTTAATTTATAAAGATCCGTATTTAAGTGTATTTCAAATGTAAAGCATAGTGGCATTAGGCAACACATCAAACGGCTTTTGCTGTTAGAAATAGATGCATGTCCGATCATCCAACATTGTTTAATTTTCACTCATCATTCAAATTTCTGTTTTTATATAAAGGTAATAATTGGATTTAATTTTTTATCAAGTAAATTTTGCCGGTAAAATAGCCAACTTCTAAGATTTGAATTTCGAACAGTTACTTTTTTTACGCATAGGCCAAGATGTCATTTGTTTTTTTTTTTTTTGTGACACATATTGTCTATGGAATGGAGTGTAAATTGCATAACACGGGGCAGGGCTCGGGGAAGGTGTCGCGGAGCGCAAGTTTCACGAAACTTCGGGAGTCTTTGAGGCGGTCGTCGGTGAGGCTTTTCCACCGGCTAGCCGGTCGACACTCCGCCACCCTGCCGCCTGACGTAGATTTCACCGACCCAGAAAGGTTTGTCCAGGGACCGTCTATAAAGTATATCACACGAATTTCATAATTTTCAAACCCCCTCTTCCAAGTACGGCGTCACAAATTTCCAATTTTATATCTAAAAACGACGCCGTACTAGGGAGAGGGGATGTATTAAATTTGAAATGTGACGTCACAAAACTCAGGACCTTGTCACATAACTCAGCCCTCCTTCACGTGTGACGTACTTTATAAATGGTCCCGTATCCACACCGCCGTTGCTTAGAGCACGCATTGTTATTGAGTGTCGCAAGTTGTAATTTGAAACGTTTGAGCTCGGCAACGTCAGAGAAATTTTTTTATACACGGCGTAAGAAAACAAAGTTTGGGTGTGATGTTGTGAGTAATGTGTATGTGTCCCTTAAATAGAGTTCACTGTGAAAGTAGCAGCGCTGTATGGGTAAAGTGACCATTTTAATTTTTCACCAAAACGGGATATTGATTTTTTTGTAAAAAACCGGAATAACTACGAAACTAGCCGGTGAAGATGAACGATTTTTTATACAATACTTCTCGAGGAATTATAGAGGTATATTAATTATTTTCTGTTAGCGCGGGGGGAGGTTTTCGAAACTCTAAATGTATGGCCAAGGACTCGAAAACGGGACATTTCTGCGTCCCGGCGTTGTCTGCAGGGACACTGGGACGAAGTACCGAATAAAGCGATGGTCCCTTTCAAAACGGGCGGAAGGGTTTTATTTTGTATAGGTATTATTATGTATAGGTATTGTACATACACCTGAGCCAATCATTTGAATTTTCACTGAGAACTTTATACAAGGGAGACATACAGTACCTAAAAGTTTTGTTACACCTTTGTTAGTATATTTGCCGTCTAGCTGTAAATCGACTTCTCTGGCAAATGTTTTCGCACGTGCTATCAATTATAATACGTTTGCTTTTTCTTTATTACGAAGAAAAGCAAGCAATGCTCTACCAGATCTCAAATTAGAAGATTGCACTAAAAGAGACAATAAAAGGAATTTACTCGGTACAGTGTTCATTCTTTTACTATTTAATTTTCTTTCATTTTTAAAAAGCGCGTTTTATGTATGCTGTAGCTCAAACTTCCTTATTTAATAATTTAACGTTGCCAGTAACGGGCGCCAGATTTTAATGGCTGCAATGATAATATGATAAATTTCTGTGAAGCAATGACAGGAATATAGGAGAAGGAAAGTACACAATGTGTGGAACATGAATTATGAAGCCAGCACTGGCGGCCAATATCGTTTTGCCAGTCAATGCAAGTCGTTCGACAACCAGTGTTGGCTTCACGTACCTAAGCTATATGTTATTTTTATTTATTAACGGTTTTAAACAGGTACGAATTTATGAGAACTGTCGTAGCTGTCAACACGAATTTATGTTCTCTCAGATTCAGCATCCAGCAATTCTGGCGCCCAACACTAGATTTGCTGCACTTATTTAGCTCGAATCGTTTGAGATGTGTGTCAACAGTCAATCTATTCTAACCTAACATTTTGTCACTAGCATGAAGCGCGCAAGCTCCCTGTCCGAGCTCAGTAAGGGTTTGGCCAGCAGCCCTCAAGACGAGCGGTAGCCCTCGACCAGCGGCAGGAATATAGTAACTTACGTCACCACTACTATCATACGAGTCATCACTTTGCAATCGTGATATTAAAAAAAACAAAGACGAGGATGCAGTAGGCCTCACCACGCTCTGTAGCGAAGCGGCGCTAATTTAGGCCCGTATTTTAATAGTCAGCATCAAAAGTTTTTAGGTGCTGTTTTGATTCATAAAGAGATCTCTATGAATCAAAACAGCATCTCAAAATGTTTTGTTCATGCTTTTAGTACTAAGGCTTATACATAGGCTAGAGGGGTATGTTTAACCACATTAGCCAAAAAAATAGATGTTATAGAATGATCTTCATTTTTTCATCACTAGCGAGGGCTTTTTCCCAAGCTTATACGAGTAGTAAATGAGAAAAAAAATGTACAGCGGACATCGATTTTTTGTAAAAAACTGTATAAACTACAAAACCAACTGGTTAAGTTGAACGATTTTTTTATATAATACAATATTAGTTACACTATAATCGGTAAGGAAGAATTATTGTTTTTATTAATTATTTTCCGTTAGCGGGGGGAGATTTATGAAACTCGGAATGTAGGTCAAGGCAGTTGACGCCTGTACTCCCCTTAAGCTCTGACTATAATTAACGACCTAAGAGCACGATCAAGACATTTTGAGAAGCTTTTTTCATTTATAAAGGTCTCTTTATTAATGAAAACAGCAGCTCAATTTTTTTATCATGCTCTCAGTATTAAGTGCTGACTATTAATACGGGCCTTAACGTTTGAGTCAGGTATGTACTCGCGGCGCTACTGCGTACATATCTACATGTATAATGGGGGAAATTGAAAGAGAGCCAGTTGACGGACCTACGTCATTAGGTCGGAATATGTCAATTCTATGTAAGTCGAGATCTGTCCGCTGAGTTTGACATAACCCGACCAAATTACTTAGATTCACAATTTGTACCTCTTTCAACTTCTCTGATTGTACAATTTCATACTAAAAATAATAATTGGTCATTACGGGTCGAGTTGCTACGACGCAATGCAGCGTGGTGTCGCTTAGTGCCGTCTCATTTTGCAGGACTCCTAACGTAAACTACGCTACATGGGATCAGTTACCACGATGTAGTTTGGTTAACGTATTATGATGTAGGTAATATTTGAATGAATGAATGAATGAGAAGGAATTTTAATGAATTTATTACATAGGCATTTCAATGCAGTTTAAGGTACGTAATACGTATGCTGAAATTCATAGTTCACGATTTACGTCAAAGTACACAAAATATTTAAAGGTACGAAAAGTTCTGTAGAATGATAAGAACATATTTTGAAGGTTTAAAAACGACTTAACTTTAAGCGACAATACCCAGTACATTTTGTTGTAGAATAAAATGCTAGTCATCTTTTTTTAACTTTTTAAAATACAATGCTTATAAATGTAATAGGTGGATAAGCAATAATTAAAAATGATTTATACTAAATATTTATTTGCACTGAGACGAATGTATTATTACCTATTTAATATTTATTTATAACTTAATATGTCGGTAGTTATTGAAAGAAGAGCGTGATGAAAAAATCGTAAAATTCCCCACCATATTAGAGTTTTAAAGTTTTAAAGTCATATTTCATAAAGTCATTATTCAATAGCAATTTACAATAAAAAATTTTATGTTATTAAAATAGTAAATTGCTTCATACATTAGAATATCTATACGAAAAAGGTGCAGACGGGCGCTAAAGACAAGAATGTAAAAAAATAACTTGAAGACTGAGAGAGGATTTATGACGAGAAAGCGGCATAATTGGTTTTAAATTATGTATCTATTTATTTCTTTATACCTAGTGTGATCTTTTTATTTCTTTATCAGTTTAACATAATTGAAGGCATAAGTGAAAGAAGCGGATTTAGGACCGGCAAAATAATTTGAAATTAAAATAATGCCGTTTTAATGTGTAGCTATATACAGGCTATATTATAAAATCGCAAAATTACAATATTCATTTAAATTTAATAGAAAGCATGAGTATTTACTTAAAGGTCGTAAAATGTTCTTTCACTTTCGTATTCGCTTCTTCCACTTACGTCTTGAATTGTTTTGATGCACAATTTCTTTTAAAAAATTAAAAATATGCTTAACGGCGTCATCACTACGCTATACTATGGAAATGTACTCTTGATTTTCTCACAAAAGGTTTAATTTGATATTATGCCATTGAAAATAGTACAATGTTATGTACCTAAGTGTACTTATATAGCTTTGGCTTCAAAACAGTGCAAAAACAAGCTTCAGTATAGATGTTTAGATTTAGAACTGCAATCGCACACAAAAAAGAAATATAATAGTTTTCATGAAGCCAACACTAGTGGCCAATATGACGGTCGGCCAGGGCTGGCCGAGGTCTCGTGTAAACAGTTTGAAAAGTGTTCACACAAAGCCAGCGCTGGTCGTCGTATTAGCCGCCACTGTTGGCTTCATGAAAACTATACAGTTATTCATGCATTCCTTTATGACACCCGTCTCTATTTAAAAAATGTAATTAATTGAATTGTGATTAATGAATTGTGGAGCAGTCACTTTATAAAAAGTTGTCATTGACATATCAATAAAAGCAATTAATGTAGAAAATTCAAATGCAACGAATCGTGTGCGATTGTACGTAGAAGCTTAATTTTATTCATTGATCTCAGTTACTGTAATGTCTACAATAAAATAAAATATTAAAACAATTTTGTGTTTTATTTAAGTCTAAGCTTCTCAAGATGCTTATTATGTAACAGGAATAAAATGTAGTACAGAAATCAGAATACATAATTATTGGAATGAACCATGGGGGAAATTTACACAGATAGGGAAACTGAGACAGAGTCAGATGACGGGTCTAAGTATTTTATAATTGTTCGCGGTACCAGCCGACAGATCACGATTAACATACATTACGTACAAGCTCGGGCACGCGCTCCCGGCACTGTCGCCGCTCCATTTGAATAGTTTCTCATACTTTAATACTACTTTACGCGGCAAGGCGACGTGCCGTGACCGCGTACATGTGAATAGGGGCTTAGGTACAGTCCACCGCAATCGAATTCTACGAATCATCCTTCATTAAAATTAAATAACAGTCAACCATAACATCTTCTTTCAAATGGCGCATTTAATGTTCTGTCCGTCAGCTGTCACCAGCTATTAGTTAATGAAATATTTTCCTTTTAATTATCTCACAGCTAATGATACATTTTGTCGGGCTGCTTAACTAATTATATTGTTCTTTAAGTTATAACTGTGTAAAATAAATATTGCTGGTTTATGTTTGGTTTATGTAAGGCAGACGAAAAAAAAATTGAAGCAAGAAATTTATTAGGAATAAAGTTTATCGAGTGGAACCCGTTTCAAAAGTAAATTAATATATATTATGACAAAAATTATTATAGGAACACACTTTATACCTAGGTACTAAAAGTTACAAAAATAACCATTTGGTAAATACGAGAACGAGAAAGTAACCGCGAAAAAGTATATACTAAAAAACTCAGTCTGGCATAACATAAGTCATTAACTATAACATTTGTTTATCACTTAGACCATTATATTTAAATGCCAATAAAAAATGTTCCCGTTGAGTTCCTGAGCTTTACCCACGCCATACACACAGCTGCCTAAACACCGGCACGCGACAAACATACGACAAAAAAGTGCAGACAGCTTTAGCGTTATTCTCTTTGTTTTATAAGAAACTTGCTCATGCGACAATAAAAATGTCAAACACTGACAAGTTACGGAAACTTCATACTCCAAAAGACATTAGCGATGTTGGTTTTTTTTGTAAATCAGCGACGTATTTGTACTACTGGGGCCCATGGCAAATAGGGAATATGCGTATAAAACATGATTTATTATGATAGTGCGCTAAAAATATACAGAATTATCAAAATTCTCATATTTCTGTTGAAAAATGAGTAAGATATTAGTGATATAAGTTTACTACCCATTTCTTTTCCTAAAAATGTAATTTATTATGAACATTGTATGCAGGTTATAGATTTTGACGTCACAGTCAATATCGGATCTCTCTTTCTGTCTACTTTAAAGGCATAAACCTTTGTTATTTTCAATTTTTTAGAAAACTAATTAGACTACATCGTTTTTCAGCAACGATAGATTTATTTAAACAAAGAATTAAAAATCATGCATATTCCCTATTCTTATGGTGGGGGTCCTTTTGTCACGGAAAAACTGTCGCGTTAAAAATGTAACAATTTGGAAAATGTCCCGCTGCCTCTTGGGCGAGGTAATACCTAATAACTTCCACACCGGTTTCGGTGACGGTGGCCGGTGTCATCATAACTAGGGGGGTCATTATGACCTCTTATTCCCAGCCAATTTTCAGCAAGTCAGCAGTCACGTGACACTAAATACGTGAATTTTGACGTTTCCTAATGTCACTAACATGTTTATAATCCATTCATAGACAACCAAACAAGAAAAAAGATGAAGAAAAAAGAACAAGGCAATCGTTGGCCGTATATTGAATTGCCTGGAACCATGCAGGTTTGTAATGGTCATAATAGCCCCCCAGATGTCACTGTAAACGTCAATTTAACGATGGGATCATTATATTCGCGTCGCCACATACTCAGGATAGAATTCAGGTTGCAGTGCGCACCAGACACTAAGCTGTGGACTGTGTCAAGTAGAAAACCAATACCGATAAATAACACCAAAAGACGGTATACTCTAATAATAATAATATAATAATATCTATGGACGCTTCACACCACGTCAATCCGGCCCCGTGCTAAGTTCCCGAGGGACTTGTGTTACAGGTACCAGACAACCGAAATATATTTAATACTTATAAACTATACACGTATTTAAGATCATTATATAATACATATAATTAATATACATCCATGACCCAGGAACATTCAAAAACTTTTTGTTCCGTCGGCGGGATTTGAACCCGCGACCTCCGGTGTGATCTACCAAAACGCTCAACCACTGCGCCACGGAGGTCGTCAAAATTAATTTTAATTCATATCACCTAAATTCTATAAAATCCACGAAAGTTTTTTTCTAATATTTTAATTGGTTTGTCCAGCCGAAATTATTTATTTAGATGTCCAACTTTATCTGGACACTCGACAACCCTGGACCAGTCCGCGCTTTCGTCATTTCTCACGCGCGTTTCCACGTTGCGCCGCGCACAAAAATATGAGCCCTACCTCCAACTGTTAGCGGTTATTTTGACCTTAGTAAGCGTTCAACGAATTATATTGGTGGTGGTAACACTTTGAGATGATTATGTTAAATAAAATAAACATTTATTCGACAAAAATTTTCACAATACACTTCCATAATACAAAACACACAACACAACGGAGGTAAGACAGAAAAGCACAACCACATATAACAAAAAATTAAAAAAAAAACAAATTCATACAGCAATAACATGTCAATGTTAATAATATTATGTTACTAGTTGTTGCCCGCGTGAAACTTAAATTATTCTGTTTTTAAAACATTTTTTGATTACTGCCCGGCTCCTATTGGTCGTAGCGTGACATTAAATAGCCTATATGAGTCCAAACAAACTAACAATAACATTTTATGCAGCTTCAACATAATCGTCGATGTTCGTTGTTCGGCACGATCGTCGGGCAAGCGTCCACATAATCGGTGGTCGTCTTCATCAACTCGCCGAACAAGAGCGAAGTTGTGGATAGTTTCTACGGCACTTATCATAAATTCGTGAAGCTCTAAAAAATAAGTGACGAATAAGTTATCGTGTTTCAATACGTACTTCAGGTCTGTGCACACAAATCATAACCGTTTACATCTAGGGCGTTATTTTTGCGAAACGAAATCTCATGACCAGCAGCAGTTATGCGGATACGTAATTACATACATCCGTCTCTGTCGCACTTAGCGCCGCCGCCGCGAGCAGACAGGGACAGGTTGCCGTTGAAACTTGATATATTTCAGGCAAACACTGCTCCATTAATAAATCTGCCAGAAGCGACGATGCGAAATATCCAACCCCACTTACGCTGAAATTAACATTCCGATCCTCGCTGCCAGCGGCCACGACACAAAAAATTAAATAAAATGCCACTTTATGACAAAACCAATAGGTTTCATTTTCTCATGACATTGGTCTAGCTGCCCATGTCACGGCTCTCACGAAGTAGTGTAGAGCAAAGATAGCTTACATCATAAAGTGACGTTTTATTCGAGTTATTGTGTGAAACCCGGACCAAATTTTCAAAACCCGGGTGCCCGGGATTTTCGACCTTTTTTTTTTTAATTTAAAATAAACAGTACTTTAATATTTTATATGTCGTTTTACTGTTACTACAGTGTTTAAAGAATGACGAAATTAAAAAAAGGGGCTTAAATAAAAAAGTTTCTCTAAAAATATTGATCACAATTTTATCAATCAGTTTTTAATGCTCAATTCAATATCAATCAGATACAAACAATGAATCAATTAAAAAAAATAACCAATACCTGTAAACGTCATTTAAAACATTAAAAAATTCTTTTAACACAAAAAAATAAATTTAAAAATTTATTATTAAATAAAAAAAAATTAAAAAATCTAAGTAACAAAGTATCGTTTAAGAAAAAAAATCAAAAAGTTCGAAAAACCTAGTTTTCCATTTTTCAAAACCTGATTTTTGCGATCCCAAAAAAAATCGGTTTTTCCGGGTTTTCGAGCTCTCGCCTTACTGCCTCAACCTCGTATCTTAAAAATGGCTACATTTCATTTGATAAGAAACATTTTACTTACAAAATAACCTCATATCTAGTTTTGTACAATTAATAGGAAAAAAAATATAATCAGTTTTTTTGTCTAAATGTAGCCATTTTTAAGATACCAGGTTGAGGCGGCAAGTCGTCGATTTGTACCTTTATTCTCACCGCTGCGCGCCGCAGAGAGCACGTGCAGGTTCGAATAACTTAAATAACGCAGTAGTTTTTACTTACCCATATAAACGTACTTGAGAAGTCAATTATGAATGACTGGCACTCATCCCGGGTCCCCGGGTTTGTCCGACGTTTTAAAGCCCTTCAGACCTGAGAGCCTATTTGTGAAGAGAGAGAGAGAATTCATGAAGTCTTCAACTCAAAAAGAAATAATTAAGAGAACAATTGTCTCTATTAGCTCGTATCTATATATTAATACGCGAGCGGAAAACTTTTTAGCCCTCTTTACAAAAGGCGCGTAGATGTAAGAGCATGAAATTCTTAATTAACAAACAAACAAATATACTTTATTGTGCCCAAAACTTACAAAAAACTTAAATAGAAACAACAATAAATAAAATAAAAATTAGTACACAAAGGCGGCCTTATTACTTTGAAGCAATTTCTTCCAGG
>JAOTAV010012597.1:0-26344 GCA_026546445.1 Cyclargus thomasi | reverse complement strand
ACATACCCCCGGGGCGTCTCGGCCTTCCGAGGCGCACACCCAACCCGGGGAACCCATGATGGGTTTCCCCTGCGAAAAAAAAAAGGGCTCACGTAAACTTAACAAAGTGTAAACTTTACAATTGAAGTCAAATATGAACAATTTGAAATGAATATACGTCCTTAATTCGACAAAAGTATCGGAAAAAATTATATCTACAATAAATATGTTAATAATTGTAGTAACAATAATATTTTGTTTCTTTATTCCGAAAGTAACCTTGTTATACCATTTGGAGTAATAACCATTAAATCTGATATTGATTTTGTGGACCACAGAATTATTATTACCAATCATTTATTTAAGCCTTGTATTTGATATATCGATATTTCAATAATATATTGAATAAATTATAGAAGTTACCGCTCATTTTGAAATACTTATATTACGTCTAAAGTCCTATAAGCAAATATACTATTAGAAGAAAAAGAGAACTATTTGAAGTTTTATGGAGGCTGTACTCTCTCGCCGAGACACAACGAGACCACCCGAGTGCGAGAGTGTAAGTGGTTGCACCCGTCTCGTCTCGCTTGTCAGAGTCTCGCCCGGAAGCTCTCAGCGAGAGTGAACAGCCTCCATTATGTCTCCATATTATGAGGAATATTGTTACTTCTCGTCGGCGATAATTTGCAATTACAGACTTTTTGCAATTACAGATTACTCGCGTACGCACTCGCACGATCCTATAGATAAGATAGAAATTTTAAAATATTATGATCGTGCCGATTAACAATGAACGATCATCGGTGATTATTTATATAAAGTATCTATTGATATTCAACATTCTATTATTCATGATGCTTTATTAAACGTCTGCCTCGAAGCTCTATTTCATAAATGATTTACTATTTTCAAAAGGTTACTAAAAAAGTCATAATGATGACATCGGTGCAGTCGGACCTCCTACACAACCTCCTTTCTGCTGACCTTGCCCGTTGTTGGTTGCAAAATCACAGCACTTACCGCGTCTTTGGTCTTTACTCCATATATTGAACTTATAATGTAGAGTCAGAAAAAAAAAAAAACTTTTTTAAATATGAATTAAAAAATCAAAATACGTATTATTGCATTTATTATCTAAAAATAAATACATATCGTGTGTCATGCGTCTTAATTTAAATGCTTGATTTATTTTATTACTAAAAATTCTAGCAGCTTCAAGCTTTAGTTTCTAATTATCTTGGTCTTATGGTAATCGTTGACCTCAGGGATGACGTACATATATGAATCAGCGAAGGGACTTGGTAGTTAGTATTTTTTGCGGACACTACCAAAGCTTAAGGCACAGCAAGTATCTCCGCCTCCTTCGGGTTTTTTTGTGAATCCTAATGCAGAATCCATTCTTAGAATAGTATTTCTTCCAAATTCATTTATGTAGGCTTAAAAGCCACCGACCCTATCGGAAACAACGAAATATTATAAATATATTTTTTTCTATGATAGTATTACAACGTTTGGAAATCAACTGTTTTTCTGGGATCGTGGTATTTCCTTGGTCGAGCCGACGCATTTGTGCCGAAGCATGGCTTCGGGCTAAACCGGCATTGTAATTTAGAAAATTAAGAACGAAATAAAGAACATTTTTAATATACATTAATTAACAACTGCCTTTACTGAATTAGTCTGTTGCTTTGCGAACATTAACGATTTCGTAATGAATTCGAATCCATTTCATGCATAAAATTGCGCGAAACATCTAGATTTTTCTTCATCATTATTTTACGTTGCACTCATATTCTATATTAATAGTGTAATATGAAGTAAATATTTAAATTCTAGGCAGTAGTATAATTTATCGTTAAGCTTGCATAAAGCTTGAACTTCGCTCGCCTTTCGCCGCCTGGACGAGATCAAAGCAATTACGTTAGCGCCACTCCACTTCACTACATTCTTTTTAGAATAGAATTTATTTCGAAGATGCCAAGGTCTTAAACTAGTTTAATGCGTAAAACTTCACGACCTCTGTGGCTCAGTTGGTAAACACCTTGGTGGCTTAAGCCAGGGGTCGCGAGTTCGATTTTCGCCAACCGAGCAAAAAGTTTTTCAATATTCCTGCGTCTTGGTTGTGTATTATATGTGTATCATATAATAGAAATCTTAAATATGTGTATAGTATAAAAGTATTAAATATTTTTCCGTTGTCTGGTACCCGTAACACAAGTCCCTCGGGTAGTTACCACGGGACGAGACTGACGTGGTGTGAAGCAGCCATAGATATTTTGTATATTATTATACAGTGTGCAATTTGATGAATTACTTCCTGACTGGCCGTTGACTTGCATCACTTACACAAAAACACACACATACACATAAATAACTAGAGGACACCAGCAACGCTGTTGTTTTAAAATTTGTTTATCGCGCGGGATTCATACATTTTTCCAGGTAACAAAGTATATATGTCCTTTCCCGGAATTCGAAGTGTCACCATACTAATTTTCAGTTAAAAACAGTTCAGAGGTTTGGGCGTGAAGAGGTAGATAGGACAGACAGACACATATTAACTTTATATGTTCAGCGACCATCCATATACATATAACGTTAATATTATATATAACATTTTCGATAAAAATAAAAAGGCCCTTTAAAAAATTTCTTTACAGCCCTTTAGAGGCTTGGGTTAGTTTTTAGGGTTCCGTGCCCAAACAATAAAAAAGGGATCTTAAGATTTCAATGTCTATCCGTCTGTCTGTCCATCTGTCTATCTCCAGGCTGTATCCCAATCACGGTAAAAGCTAGAGAACTGAAATTTTTACAGAAAATGTATTTCTGTTGCCGCTATAACAACAAATACTAAAATGAATATAAATTAAAAGTCCAACTCGCACTTGGCCGTTTTTTTTTTAAGAATTTTTCTGGTGTTTCACTCATGGTGCTGACTGTACACTGTGTTGCATGTGGGTGTAATGTAATTATGTGCACTAATTTGTTTGATGTACTAATGAGATTTTAATTGAGGGATAGTATTTTGCCACCATCTTACACTTAGGATCTAATTAGAATCATAATTCATAACCATCATCAGCGTAATGGGCCTCCATTATTTCATGGTATTAAAAGTTTTGAAAGTGGAGTTTTAACAAAAAAAAAGTGATAACTAATGTGAGTGTGATAGAATATACACGCTAACGCACACAGTGGTCGACGAGTAGAATTAGTTTTGCAATTTCATTCTAAGCATGTGGCTGGTCCTATTATTTTCGCATCGAAGGCGTTTACTTGCACAACTTAAAATAAAAAGACAAGCTAACGTTGTGTGTTTATTTGCTGTGGCAATGTGTGGCTTGTGGCTAGTTGGCACTGGTCACCTTTCACAACTACATTTCGTGTGGAAAGGTATCAGTGCGAATGTAATTAAAATCTTATTTATATCATTGCTCTCATTTACATTCAACTAACAAAAGGAATTGGCCAATTCTTTCTAAGAGACTGGCGGGACTTGGCACCTAAAACGTCAAAAGACTCAAATTCCTACAACTCATTCTTTATTCCCGTTCCACGTACAATGGAAAGGCCGGTAACGTACTTGCAACGCATTAACATGTACATAATTGAAGGTACTTGCTTTCCGTCAGATAACCCATCTGCTCGTTTGCCACCTGAATTCTTAAAAAAATGATTTTTGGGAAAATATTTCATACTAGGCGTGATTTTTACCCATACTTTATTGTCATCTATTTTAGTCTGTTCTTTATCAGAAAGTACAAATTTGTAACCTGCAGCCCAACTCACAAACGACGCATTCAAATATTCAGAAGTGATCAAATGTTTATTCTGCAGCATTCTGCATCATTAGTTGGAGTTTCAAAACGGTTTCGGAACTACGGCTACAGAAAAGCCGCGATTCTCGTCCCACCCACACATAAAAGCGAAAATGTATGTACAATCAGAGAAGTTGAAATAGATACAGATCTTAGTAATTTGGTCGGTTTATGTCAAACTTAGCCGACAGATCATGACTTACATGGAATTAACATATTCCGACCAAATGACGTAGGTCTGTCAACTCGCTCTCTTTCAATTTCCCCCATTATACAAATGAATTCTTGATGGTTTCATCGACTCACGTTAAAAATTGAGTACAATAGGTAGAAATTATAAGATTTAAAAAGTATTTAGAATTATATTTATGCTAAATCTCATCCCTTATTTTACGTAAAAGGTATCTAAAGCCTAATATTAACGGGGTGTTTAGGAATTTTGGAATAATTTAAATGGTGCCATATCTGATACTTTCCGTACCAAATTTCAACAAAATTGGTTCAGCCGTTGAGGCGTTAAGATATTTTAGACAAACAGACAGACTCATTTTTACATATATAATATTAGTATGGAAGTTCTAAGAACTTTAAAATAAATCTTATAAGAAATAAATCAAAGATCGTTTTTGCAAATTTTGAATCAGATTGCACCGCGGAATCGCGTTCTCCCACATTAACTTTACCCGCTTTTTTAGCCCCTAAGGAGACGAATTTCTAAAAATCTGTTCTAAAATTCTTCATCTTCGTCATACAGAGAATACGGGGAGTAGCAAATTTCATGTTTCTACAAACAGTGGTTTAGGGTACACGTTGATTCCTAAATGCGTATAGTTCAGGGCAAAAGATTTTATACATAATATAGTTGATATGATAGTAAACAATATAACAAACAGATATTTACACGTATTATACACCACGTGTGTGTGACACCTAGTACCTAGATTTTTTCCCACAGTAAATATCAAGGAAAGAAAATTCCCTAGGCAAGTTAATAAATAAGCCGGCTTGTTCGGTAACCCAACAGGTTCTCGTCGGCTCGATTGACTTACATCACGGTGTTTAATTGACAGCTAAGTATGATGCTACCGTTAAATAATAAACAATTTGCCAAGAATGCGAAACGAAAGGGAATACGAAACGAGATGGTGGAAAAAATCGTAATTTGCAGTTTTATTGAAGATATTATATACGATAGAGCGTCCGTGGCCTAATGGGTAAGACCTTTAGTTGGCACTCGAGAGGATACAGATTCGAACCCCGGTGGAGGCGTGTACCAATAAGACATTTTTCGATCTCAAGTACATAATACGAACGCTCATTGCCGTGGGAGAGCCATCCTTCGGCACGAATGGGCTGGGTCGACCGGAGTGATACCACGGCCTGGCGTGAAACGGCATTGTGCCATGTTTCGTTCAGTGAGTGAGTTTACTGGTGGCCTAACTTCCCTAAACCCTTATTCATATTCCCTCATAAAGGCCGGCAACGCACTTGTGACTCTTGGGATGTCGCGAGTGTCCATGGGTGACGGCGGTTGCTTTCCATCAGGTAACCCGTCTGCTCGCTTGCCCCCTGAATATCATAAAAAAGGGTTATACGAGTATATGCGTCAATGGCCTTGACCAGGCATTTTGAGTTTCGAACCTCTCCTCCCATAATGACAAGAAATAACGATTCCTCTGCAGGGATTAGTGTTATTTACTATTGTATTGTATAAAAAAATCGTTAATCTTAACAGACTAGTTTCGTATTTTATGCAATTTTTAGGAAAAAATAGACCACGGTACATTTTACTTGTAATGAACTATAAGCTAAGGGAAAAATTCCTCGCTAGAAGTTAAAGAATGATAATCATTCATTATCATTCTTTAACAATTATATTATCACATTTTATTTTCTTCCTTTATATTGTGGATATTTAAATAGGTGAAAGAAGAACATTGCTATAACTGGGACTTATTAAAAAGAAAAAAATACAATCTGCGTACGACTTTAACGATTTATTAATAGCTAAAATTATACCTAAATCGAGGAAATTAAATGCTAATATTAGATATTAATATCTTACTTGAAATATTGAGTATAGACCTCTAGTGGCGAATGGCTTAACTAAATTTATTCCACCTTTCGCCTAGAAAACATGACAAGACATGATTCCTGCATGCGCGTACAGATGGCATTTTAGCGTCGTTGCTAATAAACAACTTCAATTAAAAAGAATGTGATTACATAATTATTAATATAATATGTACCATGGGGTAAATTGAAAGAGTTGACGGACCCACGTCAATTTCATGTAAGTCGTGATCTGTCGGCTGAGCTTGACATAACCCGACCTATACGACTTTGATCCACGATCTGTATCTGTTTCAACCAAATCATTAAATTATTACAATATGATTGCAGAAACAAAAATCTAGATTATGACAAAACAAGAAAATCCTAATTTGTAAAGCTCTTACTTGAAGCTCTTCCAATACGAGTCACGAATACTTAAAACAAACGAATTCTTTCTTCATAATTGCAATAATTACAATAATTACAGTTACATACAGTAGTGACGTCACTACAGTCGTAAGGTACTATTTTTTGCCCGTGCTTGTAACACATGCGTGGGATCACCATGGCTACAATAAGACAATACAGCTTTGTTTACAAAACATTTACATAATAAATGTCTTCATACACGCCGATATCGACAGATGTGTTCCTTCGAGAACAATGTCTTACCCGACTGCACGAAGAACGTTGGTGCTGTTTTCAAGTGGATGTTGTTTGATTATGACTGCGTTTTTTGGCAACCTTAATAGCTTCGCGTATACTTGACGGGGCGTACCGGAGAGCATCAGATTTTTGATCCATGATCGAAAAATGTATATGATAAATGCGATGCACCCCAGCACGTAGCGTGCGTCACGTCACAATATGCTCACTCCGTTAAACGTTGCTGACCTTTTAAACTTTGCCTTGTGGTGACACATGAAGTCAGTCGGGTTAACTTTATTAACGTAGTTTAACTTTTTATATTACCCTAACTTATCTAGTTCAAATATTTTATTATTCAGCAGGTAGTAGACTATGCAAAAATAACTTTCAATTTCTAGAGTTGCCACCCCCGAACCACGAAACAAAAACTCTACCTCAGTAAAGTTCGTCCACCTATAAAAATAACAATAAATAGATTTTGTATGATATGCCTTCTACTTTTGTTGTTTTTTTTTAATTAAATAAGCGTGCAAACGTGAAAACGCTACCTGACGGAAAGCAACTACCGTCGCCCATAAACACTCACAACATCAGCAGGGTTGCAGGTGCGTTGCCGGCCTTTTAAGAGGTAATACGCTCTCTTCTTGAAGGCTTCAAGGTTGTAGCGGTCCGGAAATACTGCAACAGTAATATGACAGAACACAGCCACTTCGCTTATAAAATGATAGAGCAGTCAGCAATAAACCTTTACGTTAAATAAGAAGCCTGTCGTTTAAGAAGAGCAACACATTTGGAGCAAAACTAGTAAGCGTCTACTTTGCATCTCGCACAATTGTTCTACTCAATAATAATTAATTATGATCTCAGTAGCAATCATACCCAATTAAACGAAATAAGTTAAAAATTAAAAAAATCACTGAGCCTCGTCAGCATTTGTCAGAATTAATCAAATTTGATCTTGGGTTAAGCATAAATGTATGCCGATTGGAACAAAGCGATTATCGTCTGTAAGAAGCAGTTCGTGCGATAATTGTTCCGTTGTTAGCAATAATCAGGCTGTATCAATATTGCAATGGCGTCTAATTGGGCATTACTGTCAATATTGGGGCGTTTGTACTGATTGATATGATCCAATTATGTGGTTTGAATACCGCGTCGTGTGCTAGACGCCTGTGGTTAATATATGCATATAAGCTACGGATATACTCGTCCAAACTCCATGTACAGAAAGCTGGCGTGAAACGGAATTGTGCTGTGTTTTGTTCAGTGAGTGAGTTTACCGGTGGCCCCACTTCCCCAATCCCCCTGTCTCTATTCCCATTCCCTATTCCCTCATAAAGGCCGACAACGCTTCTGCGACGAGTGTCCATAGGCGACGGCACTTGCTTTCCATCAGGTAACCCGTCTGCTCACTTGCCCCTAAATAACATAAATAAAGTATGTGTTGTTTATCTTTTACGATTAACAACACATACATTTATTTAACTTTAACATTTAGGCCTTACTTACCTTCTGCAGAAACCACGATAAAACTTCATAGTTGGTAGTTCTCACCGCAATAAAAAAGCTTTTAGCTCTGTTATAATAAAATTAAAGTTTGACTATCACCGCTCTGAAACTATATAATTTAGTTCCTCTGAAGGATATAGTTATAATCAGCTTTTATTAATAACTAGTTGGAGCCCGCAACTTCGTTGTAAAAATTTGTACATCACGTACAGACAACTTATTTGGGTCGATATGTGTTCTATTGCTGTTTGTTAGCACCCCCACATTGATTATTTTATAAAAATATTAAATGTAAAGGTCTCCAATTTTACTGTATTATTATATATATTATGGTGATAGCCTAAATATAAAGGGATTCGCTTCTTTGTAGAATCTGCAAAATATGTATAGACATGACATAAGGCGTAACAAACGCGTACGTCATTTCCATGATATATTTTGTTTGGCGATTCCACAAAATAGCGAAAAATTTTAGACCTTATCTAACCTGCAGGTTAGTGAAGACACATAAATATTTATTTATATACTTCCAAAGATTCACCAACAGAACATCATCTGACACATTAAAAGAAAAAACTATCAATATTAACTCATTAGTTGTATTCGTTTCAATCTTTATCTCGCAAATTCATATTATGTCTTAAGCTTTTATTACTATAGAAGATAAATAATTTAAAATTTATTTAAACTTTTAGTTCCCGTTAGTAAAAGTTATTATTTCTTGTTTCTATAGGGTCCCGTATTAACCTCTTTAGGTGACCATAAAGAAAGACATTGTTTCGAGAATTTGTCGGCCTATCCTGACGTAAAATTCTACGTTGCTTTACTCTCACTGATGGTACAACAGTAGTTCTGCCATGAGATTGAAGAAATAGTATTTATCGATACTCGATAGCGACTACGTAAATTTTTATTTTGGCAATTTTAGTTCCACAAGTGACTGCTAGAGGTGCTGTAAAATTTTATCATATTAAAAATTACGTATTCATATCGATAAATGCCTTTGCTAGAGCCACAGAACCTACCGCAACATCTTCATAGTTTATTTTAGTTGGCCAATAGTTATTTGGTACGAAGGTCGTTATTGTTTAGCTTAACTAAACTGACAGACTGTCGTGTTGCTTAACAGTTAATAGAGCAGACATGAACGTGCATACATTTTTAAGATTAATTATTATTATGCATGATTAAAGGTTAATAATTTTAATGATCAAATAATATTTAAACCATGCCGGTTGTTACAGAGTAGGCCAAGGGTGAGACAAATTAATTATATAACAATTACAAGCAATTTTATTGCTCTATATTGCGTAATATTTTTTTCGTTCATATAATTTTTCAAGGTCATAGTCGAAAACATAAAAATTAGTTGTAAATAATAATATGAAAATATTATCCTACAATAAACGTTTGACACAAAAATTAAGCTCAATTTTTTTATATATAGCTGTAATAATATGCATGCCAGTAAAATATTTGTCTAAATTAATTAGCTTTTGTTCTACCTATTTTAATCTTTTAACCTTATATTTGAAGTAGTCACATTATAAAATACACTAGCTTTTTCTTGCGGCTTCGCGTGTTTGGAATTTGAAAATTGCGTAAGATAATTATGTTACTCGCAATCCTTTAACTAAGTCTAAGCCAAAAATCAAGTACATTGGTTGCTTTATTAGGGCGCAAAGAAAGAATAAACAAATAAACACAATTTCGCACACGATTTACGACTTCTATTCGAATATTCGTGGAAGTCCTTAATATTAACAAGTTAAGTAATGCGATACGAAGAACAGCAAATCTATGGTCGGATCAAAATAGCTTGGCATGGAATTTTATACAAATTTTGAAATTTAATATGAATTTTTGCGCTAGTTTACGGCGATAAAAGTATAATTGCTAAGGCTGTGACTCGACACAATCTAAGCTTCGCATTATACAAAGAGTGTATGTTTTAAAATACCGGTATTTAGTAAGTGCAACTGAACCAAAGCTTGGTTTCCCAGGTTGTAATTGATAACATCAAAAGCACCTACGTTCTATATTTGAAGGCAACTCTTTGTTCTTTATATCTATTTACGTTCCACCTATATTTTATTTAAAGTTATTACCGCAATGTAGTTCGAAGGTCAGAGATTGTATTTTTCTAACTCACTTGTAAATAGACTTGAATATTACTTCCTCGGTACGGAATGTCTATTATTGACCGTATACCTACTTTAAATAAAGGTTACATTGTAATAATAAATCAAAACAATCCATCTATTTAATTTTTAATAATCAAGTAATTTAATACTTAAAGATCATTAACTTTTAATTAAAATTGCATGACGACGAAATATAATGATATCCGCATTTAGGTCAGCAGGTCACCTATTTGGACATCTAGCCCAATAATATTAGGTATAGAAATTCATTAGGTATTTTAATACCTAGTTTACTTTAAGCTTTGCGTATCTCACAATCAATCGATGCATTGTTTTTGTTATTTAAGGTAATTTATAAACAACGCAACTTTTAAGAGCTTGAGTAACATTTCATCACTATTATCATTTACAACTGAATCATGATAGTTATAGTATTCTATAATTTTTGTGCTGAACCCATTAATTTGATAGCCATATTGCAATATTCGAAAAAAATTCTACGTACTATGGCGTCGCACAGCCACCATGTTTTTTTTTAATTGTATTTTTAATTTTCATTAAGATAAATGTACCGATATTTTACTCATGCGATCCCAAATAGACAAGATACAAGAGAAAAACAGAATACTTGAAATATTTAAAGTATTTATAGGTTTGGTAAAATAAGACAAAATAAAAAGTTTTCTCCTTATTTATTTCGTAATTTACAGTCAACTTAACCTAGAAATGGTAACTTTAAAATCACTTGGCGTCAGTACCTCCTGTACACTTATATGACAAGAAATCTCATAAAAGGGACAGATTCAATAGACGAAGACATGTTGCTGGCGTCCCGGCCGTGTCTGGCGAGAAATAAATAGCTGGTGATGTAGCGTGAACTATGGAATTAAATTAAACTATACCTAATGTTCGTAGTATGAGCCTCCGAGACTGAGGTGGGAGCCGCCGTAGTGACCCTCGTGCTCGTTAACTAGGACTGGGACTTTCACGGGGACGGGGTACGGCCTCTCGACGGCGACGGGCACGGGCCTCTCCACGTGCACGGGGTACGGCCTGTCGACGGGCACCTTCACGGGGACGGGCACGGGCCTTTCTACCTCATACGGGATGTGCTTGTAAACGGGGTACGGCTCCGGAACGGGCACCTTGACGGGCACGGCCACGGGTCTCTCTACGTGCACGGGGTAGGGCCTGTCGACTGGGACGTGCACTGGCACGGCGACTGGCTTCTCTACTGGCACGGCAACTGGCACCGGCTTCTCGACGGGGTAGGGAGCTGGCACGTGTACGGGGTAGGGCCTGTCGACTGGAACCTTGACGGGGACTCCGACGTGCTTGATCACCGGGTAGGGCTGGGGAACTGGTACTTTAACTTCGACGGGGTATGGCACGTGTTTCTCGACGGGGTAGGGCTGGGGCACAGGAACCTTGACGGGGTAAGGCACGTGTTTCTCGACGGGGTAGGGCTGGGGCACCAAAACCTTGACGGGGTAGGGCCTGTCGACGGGAACGTGAACGGGGTAAGGCACCCTTTTCTCTACGGGGTACGGAGCGGGCACGTGAACTGGGACTTTGACGTACTCCTTAACGTGGACAGGCACGTGTTTGACGACTTCGTACGGTTGCGGTACGGGGACCTTGACGGGGTACGGAACGTGTTTCTCGACGGGGTACGGCACGGGTCTGTCGACGGGCACAGCGACGGGCACGCCCTTGACCAGGGTGATGGTGCGGGTGACGTCGGTGTGTCCTCCGAGGTTGATGCCGTAGCCATGGGCGAGGCCGCCGTGGGCGAGGGCGCCGTCGTCGATGTAGTTGTTGTAAGCGCCGCCGATGCCGTGGCCGCTACCGATGTAGCCCACGTCCAGTCCACTGATACCGTAACCGTATCCCAAGTTCAGGAGGCCGCGTTTGTCCAACTTCTTCTCAAGAGGTTCGGCCTTCTGCTCCGTCGACTTCTTTTCGCTGGCGGCAGCCGCTGCCACCAGCAGAAAAACTAAGTAAAACTGCAAACAAAGAAAATATTGTTTTGAGTATTGAGTTATATTATTGGTAAAAACGTAGGTTGGAATTTTCACCTGATTAAAAATTGTGATTTATTCGCGGAAGCTTTTGAGCGATGTGCTCTCTAATCTTTACAGTTCGGTTAATAAATCTCGTGCCTTTTTGACCTTTTTTACAAAATGTAAATTTCATTCGTTCGACTCATTTGCGGCGCGTATTATTAATGTCTCTCGCCGACAACTTATTTACAGTAATATGAAAATAATGTTCTTTTAAAGTTCATTGTTCGAGTAGCGCTTCATCATTAAATTTGATGTTTATTTTGAATTTACGACTATTGCAATTTAGTGCGTGTTATAAACAAATTAAACGTTTTATGATTGTTAACATTGTATCAAGTTTTATAACATGTATTGTGTTTCGAGTGATATAACTGTTACTTAATTTAACTAAAACTAATGTTATCAATCAACCTGATGCAATTCTATCGGTGGTTAATTACTCTGCGTCGTGCTCTACCGAACAGGAGTTTTATGTTTATTCATTTTCATTCATTTACATGACAGGTTTTTGTATGTTTGATTGAAACTAAAAGTTGTTTTAGATTCAATTAATATTTGATTATTATTAAAAATATGTTATTAAAAAATGAAGAAGTGACTATAATTTTAATACGCAATTTCAGAAAATATATACAGAGTTTGTTTCCCAATAGATAACCCTGAGACGGTGGCACTTAATTTACTGCACCTTAAGGTTACGCAAATGTAAGTATAAACATATTACGACAACTTCATAAATATTGAAATCAGGGCAATGATGCGAACTAAAGAATACAAAAATTCCGATACGGTAAAAAGTTATTGACAGTTTAGTAAAAGATGTGCAAAAAATCAGAAATCAAAACAAATCTTTCAAATGTAGCACACGCATATAAATTTCTGATGTAGAAATTGATGTCCAAAAAATCTTATAACATATCGCGTGCATCAATAAAGGCCAGAGGTTTTTGGAGTATTGTAATATTATGTCACAAACTAAATGATATGTTAGTGCAGTGACACAACATTTAAATACCACTGCACTGGATTAAGTCTGAGTCATGGACGTATTACATTTGTATCACGCGGGTGAAAACTGTTTTGTAAGCAGAAAATGAGTTTTCTGTGCCAAAGTCAATGGGATGTCACATTGCACACTGTTATGTCACTATTACTCCAATTTACGTCAGTGCCACTTTCATCAAAAGTGACGATATTACTAATTTGTATTGTCACAAAACCTCATATAAATTGCCAAAATTGGTATGAAATTCTGCGTCAAGTTATAGTTCGACCATGATATTTTATTACTATCGAATGACGATCATATGACTGCTGACATAATTAGAGGAAATTCCCACACAACTAAAGTTTGACATGAAGTAGGATAACATAGTCCCTTACTGTATGACACGACCAGTCCAAGGGTCTAAAGGGTCAATAAACTCGGTCTGAGGTAAATGGAGTAAGGAAAGTGTACATAAAAAGGTCGTATCGTGTCCATAGAATGAAACGGTTGACCTGACCGCTGTCACCTACCTGCCCTTAATAAAAGGACAAAAGCAAAGAAAAGTAGAATCTGAGTGTGCCTACAGATTTACACAGGAATGGGGCATAAATTATTCCTATGTTGTAAATGCGAAAGTACCTTTGCAAGCTTAAACTTTTGATGGATGAAAAATTTAGATATTTCCCGCTGCCGAAAAGAAGACCAATCATCACGAAAACATATGTAGTTTTCACAAGATAAAGAAATCTTTACGAATTGAAACCCAACCTTTTATAATATGCCAGTATTTTACTAACATCTATTTTAAGTATATGCTAAGAAATGATCGCTCTGTTACATCTCATTGATAACAATGACGAGATTAGCAATAGAAAAAGTAATGAGATTTATAAGCGATAATACTTTGACGACAGCACACATCGTGGGACTCATGTGTGTTATTTCGTAAGGCGTTGCTCAACTCACCCTACAATGAAGGTTGTGTGAATTTAGCTTTATTAGCACACCTGTAATGGTTGAGAACGTTTGAACGACGCGTTTGTTTCTTAATACAATGCGTTGCGAATGATATTGTTGCCCTAGGGTCCAGGTGCCGGTTTAAGAGCTTAGTTAAACTTAATCAGATTAAAAATATGACGTGTATATATATTATATAGTGTCATGGTATATAGTTATATGGTATTAAGGATTACAAACATTCAAACATTGGCCTACAAACCACGAGTAATTAATACTGTGGGCAACTAAGTAAAATAAAATGGTAGCATGTAATGCACGCTTAGGCGGGCTGCATATTCGTTGGTTTTACTTAGGTCAGCTATACAGTTTTCTTTCCCTAGAAACATATAGATGATGACTGAAACTGTGTACACCGTACAAAATTTCAGTGGTCGAATGAATATAGTTTATCTTTGAATTTTGCAAACATACAAAAGACTTCAACGCGTTTTAATAAAAGAAATAAACAATGTCAATTTACTTGTTTTACAACATTGAGTAAAATTGTAGCTTGGAGGCAAGCCTAATGTCTTGACCTAATGTAATGAGTCACAGGTCAATATTGTCAAAAGGTTAGCTGCTGGTACAGTAGCTTACAGTCAAGGATGCAATGCAATAGTGTGTATTTTATGGCATAAATTATATTTAACTATTCTACTTACACAATTAATATCAAGGACTAAGTTAATGGTTTGTGACTGTATTTTACTTATTTACTTTACTGCCTGGCACTAGATATATTAATATGATGAAAGCGAAAGTGTGTCTGTAAATTATGCGTCAAATAAAATAATCCTTACAGTCCTGCCTTAATTTAAGAGCAAATTCTCTACTGAATTTGTGTTTGATCATCATTATATGTCATTTAATATGGTACAGTTCTAACTCCCGGAAAAGAATAAGACAGTTTTTTAAAGAGTAAAGTTCCACAACAATCTTGTCTTATTATAATTTCCCGTAGTATGTATGTCAGTATATACAAGTTTTTACGTTATGTACCGTTACGTATATAGGCGACGCGAACTAGTCAGTCTGGATAGGGCAGTACATAATTGTTATCTAATTGTACATAATGACACAGTCCGATGCGTCGTTTTTGCGCGGCGACCGGTTGGACCTAATCACGTAGGCCTTTTAAGGCAACCTAGGTAATACAGGATACGTTTCGTAATTCGCCTTTTGACAGGTATCAATGAGTTGTGAAATAGTTTTTACGCGCGCGTTCTTCTGTGCCATAAAGTTTTTCCTCGTTCATGTGTTTTGCATATCATTGGCACACTTCGCTTGTTTTTCTGCTGATTCTTGGTATTTTAGCGTTATGAAAATCTAAGAGTTATTTCATTATAAATACAATACATTTAACAATTTTGATTATCACGAATCAATGTTGTACGTGTTATATTATTGCAATTTTTATAAAAATATGAAGTTGAGGGCAATTTTTATTCGATTTGTAGCTTGCATTAGGTTTTCATTTTTAAAAACTTGACACCAAATTAAGGTCTTAAACCTTAGACATCATTATCCTTAATCTTGGAGCATGGCATTAAGTTCTTATACTGGTACAATCTCAGCTACAGGAAATGATGAAAGGTCTCCTTGAAAAGAGACAGTGGACCGACATGGTCCGTGTCCTTTTAAGCGACAATATTGACAGACCTAAAACAGTATTTACGTGCTCATTTTTGAGCATGATTTAATCTTAGATTGCATTTTATGATTTGAATGTTTTTTTTATTTTTAGATTGATATAAAAATCATTTGTGTGTTGGATAGTTATAAACTTTTATATGAATAATAATTAACATTTTTTTATAAATGAATTACTGTGGCAAAGAAAAGCATTTTCGCTCTTCTAATGGAATTGAAAAGAGTTTTAGTCTGCTACCAGAAAAAGTACAATTTTCTTTTATTAAAACGTCTTTATAATTTTAATCCGAGATGCGTACAAAAAGCTACATTTCTCAAGTAATAGTTACGTAATGGGCTCGAGCCTACAGATTAACCCTAATACTAACGTTTCATGGCCTCTCTTCCTTGTCTCGGACCAGTCTCGATCGAACCAGGAAATGCATTGTGATGCAATTCTCGGAGTCACATTTTTGTAATCGATTAACTATGTTTGCGGATTGCGACACACATTGTGTTCCTTTTCCAACCCTCTTTGTAGGTTTTATAAAAATGGTACATGTTTTATTTCTTTTTTAGGTTTTACTATGGAACATACGATATTTTTGGGTAGTTTTTTTCATTCTCTTTAAGTTTTTTTGTTAGAAAAATTTTTTTCTTTTATAAATCATAATATTTTGTTTATTTCTATAGTACAAATGCCTATGCATAACCACTTAATAAATAAATGATATACATGAAATATTTTAATAATTGATCGTTAGTAGTTATTAAGCTAAGATTTGTAATTTATATTAAAATGTACAAAATTTAACAGATTGATGCATCAAACATCATTAATTCATTCATTTATATTAGGTGGTTTGGTCTTTTCAAATGCCGATCTTACCTATTATTGAAAAATTTTAAGCAAGAACATTTAACGAGTTTTATGTAATAATAAAGAGCGTTTGTTGCTCATTTTGTACACAAAAGACAAGAAAATAAAGATAAGTAAACAACCAATTACGTAGTGGTAAGTACCATGTAGGGCAAGCACTTTTTGGCTATGTCCTAAATGTTTATTTAATTTGCACACTAATTTTACTCAAATTTTAAATTAAATGAATATTAAATTACAAAATATTTAATTACACCGTTACTCTGATTTTACACAGTGAGATAAGATTTTAATCGAAATGGTTAATTTTCAAATTAGCTCCTAATTAACCGACATGAACCGACTAATTAAATAACGCGTATCACTGATCAGTATCAAATGACTTCAAAAAAGCTTAGATCCCGTTCTTTGCACTTATTTTTCACGGTGGCACTCGGAACAGGGCGAACACTTTTTTGAAGTCACTTCACTGCACACACTTTGACTGCACTCACCGTTTTCATAATGCCTCTCGAACGGTGGTTGGAGTCGGGATTTGGACTGGATGCTAGACCGAGTGTGCCCCGTGTTTTTATAGTTGTTTATTTGGTAGAACTTTCGCTAATGCCCCTCTAAATGCCTGGACGGAGCGTGTTCGGTGGAGTCCTTCGCGCTGTAGCTCACACAGGAGGCGCGAGGCGCGCGGCCGCCCGCCGCGTCGCCGCCCACCGAGCGTGTTTTGTTTTTGTTTATACTCAGTGTTTACCGCCAGTGCTACAATAAAAACTTTTTGCTTTTTCAATCAAAGTAAAAACTCTTTTTGACAAAGTGCTATAGGAGTAAAAGTTAAAATAATAGTAATCGTAAAATAATTAAGGATTTATGCCCAAGTGATTCGTTGTTACGTGGTTCTAAAACAATTAGGTCCAGTGTTGTCGTGCCAATAAACGATAAAATATATATATAATAGTAATCGGAAGCCTAAGTTGCAGTTTTGGTCTGCATTTTGCTGTAGTGAATCGATTTCTACTTTTTGTAAAAACATAAATAAAGATTGTGACAGCTTAAAGTTAGCCATAAAATTGTTACCTAAGTATAAGCTAAATGTTTAATAAAATATTTCTCTTATTCCTTTCTTTTAATGCTACTCTTATTTTCATATAAGTTTTAACCACTTTTATTTAATAGACTTCTATAAAACAAATTACTAATGAGTGCCTTACAACGTTTGTCCAACGCACGCCGGCACTGTCAACGAGATTATTTCGATTTTCAGCCCCATAAAATACCACCGTGTGACATATGCAACAAGTTTTATTTTGCGCTACGCCACTACAGATCGGCGACGACATGGATGTTAGGACAATGTCACTAGAAATAAAACCTATAGCCTACATCATAAAGTTGCATTTTATCAGTTTAAAAAAAAATCGTCGACGGTGACTGCGTACGATGGACAAATGGCCTTAGACTTGTCTTCGTTCAAACAGAAAAAAGATTTGTATTTTCTTATTTATCAAGCTACCGAGATACTGTATTACAAAAAAAATAAACTTAAGGCCTGTTTCACCGCTTACTGTTGAAGTTTCTTAAGAAGACCGAGTTCGAAGATATGAATGTGCCGTTTGAGAGTAGGGCTCCTGACTAGGGTTACCATATCTTAGGATTTTGCCTGAGTCCTTAGGTTTTGTAACCATTTCTCTTTCTGGAAAATCTCAGGCTTTTTAGATTGAAAATTAAATTCACTAGGTACGCTTAAAAGAATTAAGGTCTTAAAAATAAAAATAATGTGTATTTTAAAGGGTTAGTTAAAAAAATAATCTGCAAAAAACTTTTTTAGGAAAATCAGGCCTATTCTCCTGACTTTTGATTTTTTCACCTGGTAATCCTACTCCTGACCTCGTTGAAGTTTTGATCCTAAACGCTAACTAAAAGTTTTCAATTGTTATATATTTATATATTTATGACAATATAGAGTAACTAACTATTGCCCGAGACTATGTCCTCGTGAAACTTTATAAATTATCTAGTTAAATAAAATTTTTTGATTACTGCTCCTATTGGCCGTAACGTTATGTTATATAACTTATAGCATTCCTCATAAATGGACTAACCAACACAAAAATAATTCTTCGATTTCGGCCAGTAGTTCCAGATAGTAGCGCGTTCAGACAAACAAACGAACTCTACAGCTTTATATTATTAGTAAGTATAGATAGCTTTCGGTTACTACCACGTAAGAATTTTCATCTAAATAAATATTATTCTCCTGTAAAGAGAAAAAGAAAATTGATTTAGTTTTAGTAATAAGGAAGCTATATTCCTTATTTAGTTTAAAGGCTGTCGTCCTTTGTCTCTCGTCTCTCAATTAGATCGTCCTCGGACAAAGAGATACAAAAGAACTACAACTCTTAGGTACTGCCGAGCGGTATTTCCCATTTTCTTTGATGTACCAAAAGGAATTTGATAAAATATGTTGCTAATAAATATGATTTTTAGATTTTATATATTCTCTACTAAGATATATATCTAAAAAAATAACCTAACCTTACATTTTTTTAGTATCGCAAAAGATTGATAATGTCATTCTAGTTAAGGTAGTATAGATAAAGTTACTTTAGGGCGCGTATTTGTCCCTTAGGAAACATGCATCTTTATGCATGTTTCATAAGGGACACAAATTTTATGATTTTTTGACCCCTCCTCCACCTTGTCATAAGTGGTCACAATTCTGACGGCCCTCCCCCCTTTCCTAATCCCCCTTCCTATAATGACATCACAAAATTTGCAACTTTACATCTACAAAATCAAATTACATCAATTTTTCAAATTTTGAGATTAAATTTCAAAATTTTGAATGTGACGTCACAAAACTGAGGACACCCCCAACCCACATCGACGTACGACGTACTTTATGAATGGTCATATATAAAGAGTTAACTGTAAAAGGCAGTGACAAAAGCATATTTTAATTTTCTTTGAAAAATTCAAAATCGCTAGGGCGCTGGCCCACACACAAAACTTCCATAAAATTGCACTCTTGGCGCTGCTACGGTCATAATTAACACTATGTTATTAAGGATACAATTAAGACTTCGTATTTTTTAAATATTTTTAAAATATTTTCAACATTTTAGCATTTTTCATTTTTGTAAACCTTTAATTTTTCAACAAATTGATTGTCATCGAATCAAAGCAGGTATCGAATAATTATTTACATATAAGGTAAAACTTGTTACAAACAAGTTTTACCTTATATGTAAATTTCCCCTTATATGTAAATTTCCCCTTTCCCAATAAAAAAAAAATGTTTCCTGTTCTCCCATTTCCGACAAAATCGGAAGGTCGATATTGAGCAACTTTTTATTGTTATGTTTATGAGCTGATATTAAAATTATCGGAGCTGAAGGTCGACCCTACATGGATAATTATTTTTCACAGACAAAACTTCGCTGCAACTTTGTGTGTATATTTTTACTCTATATATGGGGCAGGTACTGTGAAAGTGGCAGTGCTATAAGTGATTTCTTGTGATTGGTATGGACAAATCCTTGTCATTTGCCTCTACAAATCATAAAAAAATATACTTTCAGAGCTGCTACATTGAATTCTACATATAAGGGAGACACAGTGAACTCTATACATATGTGACATACAGTGAACTCCCAAGGGACACCCACTTTTGCTGCCACTTACTTTTGTTACGCCATTTAAAACTACACAGTATCACATACGTTTTCCATGATAGGAATGTATATTTTTTCCCAAAATTCTAATGTGAAATTGTGACTTACAATAGCTCTTTAATACGTAACATTCTGAAAATAGATACTATCGCCGTCATCAAAACTCCAGATGTCTTTGAAATGTTTTCTGAAAAAAGAAAAAAACTTGATATACGTTTTTCAACTTTGAGAAAATATAATTATATTGTTACTGACTTGCTGATTTCGGTAAAAAAATAACAATGGACAGAAAATAAAATCACACATTCTGTGAAATTCTAAAAGACAGCAAAATAACACACCTGTTTTAACTAATGGTTCTGAGATCTCGTTATTAATGGATGTAAAACCTCATTAACATATTGTTTATATTATAATGCATAACTAATTAACTCAGGAATGTTTTTTAAAATTTGACTATTGCAATCGTAATGTAAAGTAAGGTTGCTTATTTGAAATTTTAAAGAGGTCTCTAAGGTCACACTTACAAATTTGGACCTCAAAATACATATTAACATGGGAAAGTGTGTTTGTTTATTTGTCCATCCTTCACGCCCTAACGAAGCTAACAATTGTCTTTATTATTGGCATGGATACTTTTATTATTGGCATGGAATTTGAAATGTTGAAATGATGGAGATTGGAGAGTGACATATACTACTTTTGTATAACTGGCTGTGTTTTGTTCCTAGCATGTGTATATTTAAACGATTTTCGTATTAGAAGTGAAGTTACAAGCAAGGCCGCAAGCAAAAGTTAGTATTTGTTATAAATGAATTTTCGATATACGAGTATAACAAATTAACGAATTGTCGAAGCGCTCTTATCTGATTTTTATTTAATTAATAAACTCAATCCATGTTGGTACATGACTATAGCTTAATTAGAATGTTAAGATTATAAATGAGCGGTTTTAAAATTGTCGACAACTTCACTACATAAAAGTGTATAAATGTCAAGGTGGTGACGTATGAGGACATGGCGACTGCTTTCCCGATTTGTGACGTCACGGTGTTAAACGTACCTCTTCTACGTTCTATGTCAACTTTTTTCGACGCATTTTTGTGAATGACCCAGTTATTAAGTTTTTATAACAAGTTGCCAAAATTAAGTTTGGCGATTTATGATAATTAGCCATGTTAATTATTTAAAGGCAACTGATATGGCTTAAGCCGTGGGTCAGACCTGAATCTATTATATAAAATAAGTCGGGTTTTCCTTCCTCATGAACTTCCTCTAGAACGCACGAACCGATTTTGACAGTTTTGCATATTTTGTTAGGTTTCGAGCTCCTCGAAGTTTATGGCAAAGAAAATTCCGGACCAATTTCAGGAGAAATGCAGGAAAGTAGAAAAAATCATCTTACACATACAGCGCCATCTTTCATTTAGGTCAAGTAGGGGTAAATGGGCGGGAAAAAATTTTTGGAACCTCATAATTTTGACTTCAATATACGCCATTTTGATTTTTTAAATTTTTTAATGTACCCAGTGTCACTTACGCTATCAAGTCTAATCTAACGAGACCCCATACGTAAAAATCCATCAAACCGTTTAGGTTGCAGAGCATGTTAGGCCATTATACATACATAATTACTCTCGAAAAACATAATTCTGCTTTTAGCGCAGTTGGGTAAATATAGAGCTCTCTTCCTGGATTTCAGAATCCACTATACCGACAGCTCACTATCACTCTATCTAGTAGATAGTAGGCGTTATGAGATACAAGACTAATAACCCTTAGCTGATGGCTTTACAGATATCACTAAATTATAGCTTAGCTTTCTGATACCTCTGATTGTCGAGGCTTGGATATATTGTGTGCAGCATATCGGCGTTTTCATAGTAGGTGCGACGAATGGTGACGGGCCCGCTAGGCTTAAAAATCTCGTAAGCCCCAATAGACCGAGAGCTGGTAGTAATTGATTAGGTGTTTGAGGCAAGCTGAATGCTTGTCATATGACTCTCCTATTACACTCTAATGCGAAACTGCAGACCTGGCTGGTAAATAGCGGGGCTTAAAAAAATAAAAAATCTAAAAATTTTTGCAAACAATTTTTACACGCACTTGGAAATATTAAAACAACAACTAAGGCCCATATTAATAATCAGCGCTTAATTGCTTAAGAGCTTGATTAAAAAATTTTAAGATGCTGTTTTCATTCATAAAGAGGCCTTCATGAATGAAAAAGGCATCTTAATTTTTTTGATCATGTCCTTTGTATTAAGAGCTGACTATAATTACGGGCCTAGCTCAAAACCACTAAATCATCAATTTGGCTTATATTTTTTTTATCCCTTAAATATTCAACTACATACATATTCAACTACATATAAAATAGCATATATTGCCTCAAATATAATTTTGGAGATTTTTTTTTTCGTTTTAGTTATAGTAGGTTTAGGCTCCGCTTCTCATCAGCCAGGTCTACAGTGCCGTATTGGGGTGTAAGATAGGTACGTGATAAGGTGTCAGCTTGCCTCAAATACCTACTCAAAATTTGATACCAGCTCTCGTATTATTATAAAGCTGCACTATTTCGCTAATAATCAATTAATTTTAAATTACTTTAACTCACTTTACTGAATGAATAAATAAGGCCTGGACAAACATTTTTATAAAAACTTTGACTCAATTTACATTACGAACATGAAATATTTTTCGGGTCCATTATCATAATGTAATTATCCTATGAGCATTGAAACATATTCTTTAGTTGAAATTTTATTAGATTGTAAGCTAAAACAGTAAATATTTCATGATAGTTGAAGCGTTATTTTTTAGAAATCATTTCTCATTTTTTTGGTTGCAGCGCCGCACCGTGTTGTCATATTTTTTACGATTCCGAACCCATGGGTATAAGGGGGTGGTCGTGGGAATACCGAGTTCTGACCCGGGGGTCCACCTAATCAGAGCTATATATACGCCCGTGTCCGTACCCAAAGGGTAAAAACGGGACCTGGCCCGATTTTATGTAAAAACTGTGCGCCTGACCTAAGAGGTATATAATGTTGTACTTAATATTATAAATTATAAAGTGTGTTCGACTGTCAGTCTCTCTGTCTGTTTATCTGTTACCTTTGCTTAAACTCGGTGTGAAGACACTTTGAGACCCGGGGAAAGATACTCGTATATGATAGTTTTAATCCTGAAAAAATTTAAGATTCCCGCTTTATAAACGAATTTTGCGGAAACGCGGAACGAAGTTGCGGGCATCATCTCGTATGTAAATAAGTTTTCATTTAGTTAATATCGATCAAGCCTTTAATTGAGTTAACATAAATAAAAATTAAGTTTTGACAGAGATGCCTAAGATATTGCACCCTTATTAAGTAAAGCCTGCTCCACATCGTGCAAATTATGCGAGCCAAAAAGCGTAAGTACAGTTTACGAAAACCTAAGTTACAAAATGTTTGATATTGACTCGCTATTTTCGCATTTTCTCGCGACATAAAATATTCCACTGCCACGGTGGTCAATATTACCTTCCACGTTTTATTTGTAATTATTGTACATATGTATTGCGTACAAACTCTTTCAATACTATAAATAAATCATAATAAATATATATTTCACATGATGCGAAAGAGTCCTTAAAATGTTTAGGGTCTGATTCACCACTTACGGAGAAAGTTTCAGATAAGACGTATAAATCAGATAAAAAATTCTGCTAGATAAATCTGTCTGCTTGGAATGCCACCAAGGGAGTTTGCAGATATACTAAGGGCTAGTTACAATATTTCCTGATAAGTGTCGCAGAGGCTATCCAAAGCTTATCGGACTAATGAAGTATGGAGAGTCTGTTAAATAAGTTGTGGTTAACCTATGGTAGGTTAGTAGTATGGCTACCATGAGCTTACGAAAACTATACTCGTTAGCGACTGTAGTAAAGAAGTTGTATATAAGGGGTTGAGTTGAATGTAAAGAAGCTGTATGAAAATTCGAACAGCTCCTCTACTGGAACGTTTGAGAACTAATTTTGACAGTATGGCTTTCTATAGTTAACTAGCTATTAACTGACACTAATTAGGAATAAACTGACATCAATTAGGAAGTAGTGAAACTGAATTGATTATTTTGTCACTTATAAGTTGTGAAAAACAGCAAGTTTAACGTGTGAGTGTGTTTGTCAATTTGGATATAATATCACAAATGCGAGTGCGATCCGCGGCGCGGGCCAAGGCCGCGTTGCGTCTGTGAATGGATGTAGCCCACATTGTCTCACACAAACCTGCGTACATACTGATCCTCTAAAATGCCCCGATAAGCAATAATAATAATAATAATTTATTTGCAAGAATGTTATGTTAAGGCGACAGGTGTTACAAGTGTCGGTTTAGAGGTCAAAAAATTTAATTTTAATTGTTGGAATACATAATTTTTTTCTTACTGTTGCAAGTAATCGTTGAGATTGGTAATTTCAGTTTTCTTGCAAACAATTACTTATTTGAAACAGATAGAAACTTGTAATTGGCTTGATGATCACTCATCTACACTAACTCTCGTCATTATTTATCTGTAAGTTTTCTAAGTTAATTAAATAAATGTATAAATAAAAGGTACGAAATTAATTGCAAAAGCAATTCCTTTACAATATAGCTATTTTGGAAGTTTTAAATCACCTAATAAGTATTTTCGCGAGGCGCTTCATCCACAATAATTAATAAATGGGGATTTGTAAAACAACGGAGACTCAAAGAGAGTTTCTTTAGAGATACTATGTAATTGTTTGAGAAGATTAACACGTTAAAATTTGTGACCTGATAGGAAAATCACAAGATAGAGAGAGAGAGAGAGAGAGGGTGGAACTGCTAGCAAAAAAGGACCAGTTATTTTAATTCTATTTTCACTGTACAGTGAAAATTTGTATGTCGTCTGGTGTTACTGCCGGCATACAAGCGGCAAACTGTAATTTTTTAAATAAGTTTATTTATTAGTACCTCAATAATAATAATAAATATTTATTGTAATAGTCATAAACATAAAATTTAAATTAATTCTCTATGCAGAATTTTGTAAATTTATTATAAATTTGAATTGTATGGAAGCACCCTTACAATTATGCCATTATTTGTTGATCATAAGCGATGTATAACGCTCGAATGATATTTCATATGAAATGATTAATACTTATTTGTTCGGTGGTAATTTTTATTGCGTACGCGAGCTATAATTTATTATATCTATGCAATACCAACGTAACATAATTTCATTACGCCTATGAGGTGCAAATAATAACAGCTTCGTAGTTTGACCCGACTATTGTATTTAAAACACAGTTGTATGTCATCTATAAGAGACAATATCTATTTCATTTTTAGTTTATATATCGCAAAGCCTTCCGTCTCATGCTAAGAAAAAGCTTTTGAAATGAATTAATTAGTTTTTTTTAATACGATACATATCTTACTAGTGAGAAGACTATCTGTAAAAGTAGGTATAAATAATTAAATAGGTAATATTAATATTAAAACAAATGATATTGTTGTCATAGATTGTGTACTGCTGCTGTGTATGTATTTCACTATTATATTGTATTTGTTACAGTCTTACAAGAACGTGGTTGCTCTTACGTGTATCTGTCATATTGAAAGTATGTTCCGAACTTACCTTTTCATGCTGTAACGGCTGATCAGATTTTTATTTTTGCCATTGGTACTTTAATTTCGTAGGGGAATGGGGAAAATTTTAAATATTTTTATTTTCATCCCAGAAAATGTGTGTTTATATTTAAAACGCTTTTCATCGAAATGAAGCTATGGACCATATACAAATACATACTAATGTTAGTCATTTTATGTATGTTTGATATACGAGGTGTGTTCAAAAAGTATCGCGAATTTTTAATTTTCGCGAGTTACGTATATTCGAATTTCGATTTTTTTGTGGCGTTATGTTGGTACTCATGTCTCTCACTTATGC
>JAOTAV010012586.1:0-26350 GCA_026546445.1 Cyclargus thomasi | reverse complement strand
CCTTTGTGTCGTTTCTCAATGTAAATTGTAATGTTTTAATGTTACTTGTGCACAATAAATTGTTAAATAAAAAAAAAATAAAAAATGAAGTATGGATAATTTGTCAAATAAGTTGCAGATAGCGTATCTCACACTTAAAAGGAAGTGGTGAAACAGGCTCTTGGTCTTTTACCTAATACAAGTAGCATACAATGTTTAGCTTACTTAGTACTATTTTACAATAACATATAAAGTGGTGTAATATAATGGGACATTTTCTAAATTTTAGTTTGCAAATCTATACTAGGTGGCGCAACAATAGACAATTCTAGATTTTCTATTGGTTTCCCACTGATCTGAAATTAGTTACTATTGGTTCCCTACTGATCTTAAGCTTGATAATGACAGCTTGAGTCACACACAAACACACACACACACACACCCTTAACTATGAGATGATGTGATTTGGCTTACTTATGTATATCATTTTTTTTTGTGTAATTCCTGATTTATTTTATTTCTATATTTTAGATACCATTCTGTCCCATGGTTGGCAGTGAAGTGTACAGTACAGAAATAAAGAAAACTGAGGTGCTCATGGAAAATTTCCGCCGGGCCATAGGTCTTAGGATTCGTGAAACTAAAGAAGTTTATGAGGGGGAGGTTACAGAGTTGACTCCAGTCGAGACTGAGAATCCAGCAGGGGGTAAGTTAACATATATAAAAAAATTCAAAAATTAGAAAAACTTCTGAAAAAGTTATATCAGCTATATTAATCACAAAGCTCTCAACAACACCAAAGAGAACAGAAATATATTTATAGCTAAAGAATATTTTCCCTGTCCCTTTTTCAATTAATAATATATTTCAGGTTATGGAAAAACAGTCTCACATGTAATTATTGGTCTAAAGACAGCCAAAGGAACAAAACAACTGAAGCTGGACCCAACTATTTATGAGTCAATGCAGAAGGAGAAGGTGGAAGTGGGAGACGTAATCTACATTGAGGCCAATTCTGGTGCAGTCAAGCGGCAGGGTAGAAGCGACACATTTGCCACTGAATTTGACTTGGAAGTATGAAGATTTTTAAAGTGTTTACTATATATTACAATTTTGAATAATTAATTTCCAGTTAATATATGTCATCAAATCATTTGAAAACATATGTTATCAAAATTATAAGAAATATTCTTTATCCCTGCAACTCTGTTGCGCCAAAATTCGTTTATCGTGCAGGAAACGTACATTTTTCTGGAATGAAAAGTATCCCATTTCCAGGAGTCCAAGTATCTCCATACCAAAGCAAAATTGGTTTAATGGCTTAGACATCAAGAAGTAACAGACAGACACTATAACATTTCTAATATTATTATGGATTTAAATTCCTTTAATAACGTTTGTAAATGTCTTATTAACTTTTAAATGTATTTTATAGGCCGAGGAGTATGTGCCACTACCAAAAGGTGATGTGCACAAAAAAAAGGAAGTGGTCCAAGATGTCACCTTGCATGATCTGGACTGTGCCAATGCAAGACCTCAAGGAGGCCACGATATTATGTCTATGATGGGGCAACTAATGAAACCAAAGAAGACTGAAATTACAGGTTGGTTTTTTAGCATTTATATATGTTTTGTACTTTTATATATTTCTTATAGTTTGATATAATATTGTTTTCTTTACTTGTGGACAAATTAGGATTTTTTTTGATATAATCTTTTAATATTTGTTGATAAAGAACTGCCATTTTGTATTCTTATTTTCTTTACACTACCATCTTTACATTAAACTTAAGAGGTTATAATATCTTTTTCAGATAAACTTAGGAAAGAAATAAACAAAGTAGTGAATAAATATATTGATCAAGGAATAGCTGAGCTTGTACCTGGAGTGCTGTTTATTGATGAGGTAAGTTTAATCTATTATTTATTAACACACGAACCATTTTTTCTAAAATAAAACGCTATTCACACTACAATATTATAAGTGACATGATAATAATTCTCAAAATACTCCTTTGTTTATGGTTTAAGTCTGTTATTTTATTTTAGTAAAATTTTAAATTGAGAATAGATTATAGTTTTGTTACAGCTTCTATACACAATGACCCAACGAAAATGTCATGCGATTATTTAGACACAAACTTCACGATTGTGACATACTATTGTTATGTTTGTTCAGTGGGGATAGGGGGGCGACGCTGGGCGATTGTCCAGGGCACTAGGTAAACCAGCTTTATAATGGACCATCTGTAAAATACGTCACATAAATTCCACGGTTTTCTTAACCTTCCCCCCTTATCACAGGTGGTCACACCCTCCCCCCCTCGTGTGACGACACAGATTTCTAATTTTACATGTAAAACTTGAAACTACTTAAATATTAAATTTTCAAATTTGATTCATTCAAATGTGATGTCACAAAACTTAGGACCCCCTTAATGGAGAGGGTCTCAAAATTAGCAAATGTGACAGAGTTTAGCCTTTTCCCTTATCCAAATTCAAACATTTTAACTCGGGCATCACAGACTCATGTTATAAGTACCTTAGGACTACATTACTCATTAATTTACCCAATAACGTAATTAACGTTTTAATATTTTAGGTGCACATGTTGGATATTGAGACATTTACGTACTTACACCGGGCCTTGGAGTCGGCGATAGCGCCAATAGTTATTTTCGCCACCAACAGAGGGCGCTGCCAGATACGGTAGGTACACTTTTATGAGTGCAGTGTTAAAACCTCGTGTTTTTAGTTTGTACTAAACAAATTGTCTTTATTTATATAACTTATTTTTTCAGAGGAACAGAGGACATAATCTCTCCCCATGGAATTCCTCTAGATCTTTTAGACAGACTTCTGATTATCCGTACCCTTCCTTACAACAAGGCAGAGTTGCTGCAGGTATGTTTTGTATTATTTTAGTATGTTTATTTGCAAAAACATGGTAGTAAAAATAAGATGGTACAAAGTGAAATAGCAAACAATGTTTTGTCAGATCGACGACTCGACGTGCAAATATTTTGAAAATAATAATTATTTTAATGACAATATTATTAATTAAAAAGAAATACATACAAGTTTAGTAAATTAAAATTTTTTGTAATATTCCGCGAAAATACTTGAATAGCTTCAAGTATTTTCTTCAAGAATTTCCGCAAAGTAACGCCTGCTTCTATTAAATATAAGAAATACATAGTTAATTGCCACAATGATTACAAATTATCAATTTTAAATTTCATTTTGTAATATTATAATTTCATCCTTAACAAAATCGTCAATATTATAACACAGTGTCGCTAGCAATAATTTAAATAATCTATCTTTTAATTTATTCAATGTAATTTTTTTAAATAATTTATTAATTTGTTATATATATATATAAGGATAGCCATACAATATGCATTTTTAGAAAATAGTTCCTGGTCGGGAATGCATAAATTTTCTCCTTTTATTAAATTATTAGAAAAAAACTAAAAGATTTAATTTTTTTATAACAAAACATAAAAATGTTGTATTGGTTTGTAGATACTAAAATTACGCGCCACTACAGAAGGTATTTCTATTGAAGACGAAGCTCTATCAGCGCTAGCCGAAGTCGGCGCTGCTAGTACTCTCAGGTATGTCCACTCTAAAGTCTCAGGCTCTATTCAAGATAGCCCAATGTTTTTGCTTTTTTTTTATATCGGATGATTTGTTGTGATGACGTGTCGCAATGTTATTTTTCACATTTGAAATAACTTTGATTTTTACTGAACTTTATATGCATACAAGATTATGCCCGCAAATCGGTTGGGCTAAAATTCGTTTATCGCATGAGAAGCGTACGTTTTTCCGGGATAAAAAGTATCCTACATCCTTCACCGGGCCTCCAATGTAGATAACATACCAAATTTCAGCAATTTCGGTTCAGTGGTTTGAGCGTGAAGAAGTAACAGACATCTGTTGTCTCTTTTGCATTTATTATATAAGTATTGAAATGTTTAGTGGGTCTGAGAATCGGCTACTATTTTTCATAGATTTAGAGGGTAAGGGCTACCTAGAAATAATTTATATAGCAAAAGAACGTATCAGCTAGTTGTATCATAAAAATTTCAGGTACGCCGCTCAGCTTCTGACGCCGGCGGCGTTGGCGGCGCGCGCGGACGGCGCGACGCGCATCTCGCCCGCGCACGTCCGCGCCGTGCACACGCTGTTCCTAGACGCCAAGTCCTCCGCGCGCATACTCACGCAGCACTCCGACAAGTTTATGAAGTGAGCACGTACGCCGCCATTTTGATGTACCATAACATTTTGAAGTTTGCTATAAAAGATGTGCCGCCATATTGAAGTTCAATTTTTAAATGCTACTCAAAAATCTCGTAATTGAAATACTTGTCGTCGATTATAACAGAATGTTGAATCTGCAGCACCATTAAACAATAGTGATGATTAAATAAAAACCACGTCTAAGGCGCACTACATACCAAAGCCCCCATGTCGGTAGCAAGCGCAGGCTCGTGTAGCCTACATGTTGACGGTTTGATGTGTGCCTCAAAATGAAATCGATTAAAAATACCTACGCTTATTTTTGATAGTAGTAAATGTAGTACATTCCTGGCTTTAACCGTGTAACTCTTGGTTACACGGTAATTTTGAAAATATAAAATAAAAATTTAAAATATCACAATTTAACGACTACTGTAAATATTAAAATACAATTGTTTTTTTTTATTTTTCAACTTTATATTCAGAAATGTAAGCTTTGAGTTATAGGAGACCAGTCAACTTTATTTAGTGTAATGTATTGCATAAGTGACCGATACGTTCGAGCCGGGCGCTCACAATGAAGACAAAATATTAATAAATAAGTTTTTAATTAAAAAATATAATTGTTCTTATTTAAAAATCTATTTACAAACCCTAATTTAATTATATCCTAAATAACTGATAAAATATCTTTGATTCAGTCTAACCGATTAAAAAGTAGTAAAGTGTATTTACAAAATAAAATTACGGGATGGCGGGCGATCAGGTTTGATCTCGTGCTCGTTGGGGGTTAGAGTAGACGGGGATGTAGCGGGGATCGGCGGACGTGGGCGGGGCGGGGCTGGTGGCGGGGGGCGGGGGGAAGGTGGGCAGGTCCACGCGCACGGCGGGCTCGGCTGTGCGCCCGTACACCGCCTCGAACTGCAGCTCCTCCGGGATCGAGTGCGACCTTATCTTCCTCTCGTCCCTTGCGTTGTTCGGGTAGACTATGAGGATCTTCTCGCCCTGGCTGCGGAGTGCCACAGGCGGCAGCGCGGTGCCGGGGGAGGCGATGAACTGCCGCGTCTCCGACGGCGCTGCCTCCATCGCCTCGACGGTCGTCGCGGCCGGCGTCGTCGTGGTTGTCGTCGAGGACGCCGTGGTCGTCGATATGACGACGGGGATGTCGGGGTCCTCGGGTGTCTCGAACTCCCGCTTCTCGACCGGCGGGCCCATCGTCCGCAGGCTCTCGATCTTCATCTCGAGGGTGGGCGTCGGCACCGGCACCGAACTGGTCACGTTGACGTCCTCCGTGGGGATGAAGCGCGCGGTCGGTTTGGGGATCTCGCGGGACCCGAATATTGGTAGGCGGGGCGCGTAGGCGGAAACTAGTGGCAGTATAGTATCCCTAGCGTAGCGTTCGGCTCGGGAGATGAAGGAGGCCAGGCGCGCGGGGAGGAACTGGACGAAGCCGCCCTCGCGCTCCGGCTCGACCTCGTTCGAGGGCGTCGTCGAGATGTCGTAGTTCTTGGCCTTGCGGTTAGGAGGGGGCGGGGTGGGGCGCAGGAGCGGCTCTGATATCTCGGGGCCGTCAGGCGCGTCGGACCGGTGGCGGGGGGTTTTGCGCAGACGCGGGCGCAGCACCGGTTCGGCGATCTCTATGACTCCGCTGGGCGCGGTCTTGGTGTTGGTCATGCCGAAGGCGCGGCCGGAGTCGACGGACTCTGCGCCGTCGTACTCGTAGGTGTCGACCAACATGAATGGCCGCTGCGGCGCGTCCTCCGGCAGCTCGTTCTGGCGGTCGTCGGCGCTGGACCGGCTGACGTTGTCCCGCGACAACAGATCGCCCACGTTGGTTATTGTGGTGTTTGTATCGATCTGAAATTAAGGGAGGAAATAATTTTAAGAGTATCTATCTATATCTATAATAAAACAGTAAAATTGGAGTGTTTGTACATTTAATATTTTAAAAAAATAATCAATGTGAGGGTGCTAAGGAATAGAACACATATCGACAAAAAAGTCATCTGTTTCTCAGAACTCTCTGTTTACCTTTTATCCCGGGAAAATGTACGGTTCCCGTGATATACAAAGTTTACGAAGTTGAGGGCATGAAATAGTTTTTAATAATTATGCACCCTCAGTGTTACCTGCGGCTTGTAAGTAAAAATAAATTGTAATATTTTCCAGGAGTGAAAAGTAGCCTATGTGTTAATCCAAGGTGTCAGCTAACTCCATAGTCCATACCCCATGTCAAAGGTTGTTTAATGTTCATACATTAGTTTTACATGAAATAGTTACAAATATCCACACTTCCACATCCACATCCATTCAAAGAATTCGTAGAAATAAAATCTTGATTAAAGATATAAGAAACGTACCAGCGGCATACGACAGTCTCCCGGATATAGCGGTAGTTGTACGTATTCATCAGAGGCAAGCCGAAGTATTTTACAGTATGATGACCTGTAACAAAACCATTAACTTGCATATTTATGTCAAATTAAAGTCTATGATTGATGGATTGATTTTAATATTTTTGGTCGAGTTTAGACCACAGGGCGACCTCTATTATATATAATAGCGAAAGGTCTATCATCAGGAAATCTCAGTAACCACAAGTGGTAAAGGTTTCAAATTCTGCACGCAGGTTCTTCTTAGGATGTAGGTGCTCGCTACGACGCTATTTTGGGAAATTCAATTCCTAAGGGTTGTTTTTAAGGGTTAAAAGTTTGGAATTTTGGATAAAGATGAAGAAAGCGAAGCTGCGGGCAAATGCTACTTATAGAAATGCTTAAAAATAAATTAAATTGAAATGTTTAAAATATAGGGACAGCTCATAAAGCAAGAACGTTAAAAATTACTACACCTATAAAGTTCCGCAAAGTTTTGGCATAATTTATTAATTATTGATTTAATTCTCGTTTAATGTTAGTTACAAATTTTATATTATAATTACAATATAATATTATCTATGGACGCTTCACACCACGTCAGTCTGGTCCCACGGTAAGAACCTAAAGGACTTCTGTTACAGGTACCAGACAACAGAAATATACTCACTACTATACACAAGATTAAGATTTTATTACATAATACACATTTAATACACACCCGAGACCCAGTAACATTAAAAAATTGACGACGGGAATCGAACCCGCGACCCCCGGCTTAAGCTACCAATCCTCCTTACCATTTGAGCCACAGATTCAACTATATGGACTTTCAGTACGGCTGAAAATCAGTTTTCTAGTTTTAAAAGCTTAACAAAATAGGCACGGGACAGGTGATGATACTCACGTCTTCCCGAAGCTGTCTGTAATAAGGATTTTGTGCAGCACGAGCGCCCGCGCGCCCGCACTGAGCCAGCCCGTGTACGCTGCGTAGTGCACGCTTGCACGTAGCGGGACGCCCAGCGCGGGGTGCGGGACTAACACGCGAGTAAAGCGCGCCGTTATCCCGCCGCCCGTAGCGGATTCTTCGTGTCTGAAATTGTTTTTGCCGTCGTCAATTCAAAATCAAAAACAAGAATTAAATCCTTGCAAGTATTTTGGCTTAGTATCTTTCCATAACAAGGTCAGGATGTTATTTCAAAGGAAAACTTTTTGATACACATTCCTTCTTTACTGGTATTATAAAATTGAAAATTTGTCTATCTGTCCATACGTGAAATCGGTTCTAGCGTGAAGAAGTATACTAAGTAAAAACTACACGCTGATTTCACTGAAACTTGAAGTCCCGGGAAAGGGCAACGTTATTCTTCGTTTGTTCTTACTTATTTAAAGGGAAGGATTCGTTAAGTCCGGAGTCTCCGTGCAGGGTGAGCGTAACTCGGCCGTAGTTGGGTTTCTCGCCGATGTCTATTCCTCCCCATACCGCAACGAGATATTGGTGAGCTGCGAAAATTCAATGGTAACCGTTAAATATTAAATCGTTACTCAGCTTAGTAAAGACTCAGCTTAGTAAAGAACATAAATTTGTTTGAACATAAAATTGAAACCTGCTGGCTTTCGCTCCCAGTAAGTGTCAGATAGTTAATTTCGTATTTCGCAACAGAAATGTAAGAAGCGCAAAAGAAGAAGAAAAATTTTAAATTATCTGCTGTAACATAACTAACTGTCTTTGATTACTTTTGGATATATGAATATTGAATAAGCTACTTTGTCATTACTCTGAGGAATAAGCTATTGGCTGCGACCGTTGCTACTCAAACAGACTGCCGGGGCTATAATATAACTTGCGATAGCAATAATTACGCAATTATTTGATTTCTACAAGACGGTAAATTCGTGTAACAATAAAAAAATTCGATAGGAATATATTCGCAATGTTCCCTCTCGTATTAATTTGACAGCAATTTTAACAATTGAGAAATATTTATGGGAAATATGTATGTACAATTAGATAAGTTGAAAGTGATACAGATCGTGGATCAGATCGGACAGTCGGCAGATCACGACTTAAATAGAATCGACATATTCCGACCAAATGACGTAGGTCCGTGAACTGGCTCTCTTTGAATTTTCCCCATTATACATATAGTATATTCCTTTGAAGTCTAGCAATTCAACGCGAGTTTATATCTATGAACTATCGTTATTGCTGATTGTTTGTTGATCGCTGTTTTTACATAATAGCACTGCCGTTTTATAACATAAGACCACGCATTATTACAGTATAACCTGGTTACTACACCGAACTTCCATTTCGCAACGCATCACAATTTCAGCCGCAGATATTCACGATGCGAGTTCTCAGTTACGTGTGAGCTTTAGCTAGCCTTTAGCTTCACGTAAAAGCTCATACTGACCGCAGAAAGGTTCCTCCTCCCTGGTGAGTAGGTACAGCTGACCGCGGCCGAGCGAGCGGTCCGCGTAGTAACCCATGTTGCCACACCGCCGACCCGCGTCGCACGGGAAACACCGCCCCTGAAAATTAGTAGGACATGGATCAGAAATTGGAATGGAATTGGGCTGGCAGTATACTGATACCAGACTGCTCCTGTAACTGGCTAACCACTCACCGCCGCCCACTTCCCAGTAGCCTAGTGACCCCAATCGCTAATCGAATTACATGTTTTTCATCAGTTTTAGACTGCGCATGTAACCAGGTTTTGCATCTATTAGTTTGGCAGCAGCCTCGACTGATGGAATGAACCGATGCCAACTTGGTGTTACTTTGATCAAGTTTATTCTTATTACAGATATCAGTAGTACCATAAGTTTTCTACAATAGTTGTTTTAAGAGTAAATCACTTTAGTCCGATGAACCTGTTATGTAACTTACTTCCAAGAATTTGTCGTAATCGGTGCACGGGAAGGCAGGGAAGTGGCATTTAGGTGAGACGGAATCTGTGAAGAACTTGTAAGCGCGTCGGTGATTGCACAGCGAGCGGCCCTCCGCAGACGCCGCCGCCCACGGCAGCACCAGGTCGGACACCGCACCCACAAATCTGAAACATTACAATAATTTTAAAGTTTTCCAAGATCTAGGCAATCAGAAAGTATATGGGGCTTGAAGACCATAAAGGCTGACCAAATTTTTCTTTTTTTTCCCGCCCATGAACACTCACGACTCCCGAAGAGTCGTAAGTGGGTTGCCGGCGTTTATGAGGGAATAGGGATAGGAAATTAGGAAAGTTGGGCCACCGGTAAACTCACTTACTGAACGAAACACAGTACAACGCCGTTTCACGTCAGATTTCTGTGTACCTTTTCCTTTATTTAAAAGGCCGGCAACGCACTTTCAAGTGTCCATGGGGGACGGCAGTTGTTTTCAGGAAAAAGAGGAAGCGTGGCTCTCACCCGGTCCTACTGTTTTATAATTAGTGGCATTTGGCATTGCCATTTTTTAAAGACGCTGAAGTCTTTAAACTTGGTCTCTATAAATTCTTACGAAACAAAGTTTACAGTTATCTTTCGTCTACCAGGGCCACCAAAAGCGTGGCTTACTCACAGATTAGAACAGCCGTGTTGTACTCGTCCGCCGTTGGGGTAAAAGTCAACATGGCCGAGTGGCTGCGCAGCACCGAGTCCGCCCAGTATGAGCGTCTCGCCGTTAGAGTGGATGACGTCGACGAACTTGGCATCTGTCTTGTCCAGCCGCGCGCGCGGGTCTTGGAACTCGAACAGGGGGCCCGCCGGGTCTAAACCTACAACACAGCTCTACTGTTTATATTACTTCTTATTCAATTAAGTAATTAAACAATGAATGTATAATAAAATTTATTGAGTTTTATATAACTAATTACCATTGCCAATACATAATGAAGTAACGGTAGCGAACGCACTTGCTACGTATAATAATAATCTTTATTTCTTAAAAACAGTTACAGTAGTAGGACAAGGAATGAAGTCACCTAGTAGGCGACCACGCTTTTACATATTAGCTTGAAGTTCTTAAAGAATATTATTTTAAGTGTAATAATAAGAATTATGCTTGTCTCTACATTTATTTTACGTATTTAAGAAAGAATAGAACAGATACATTAACATCGAATTACAAACAATTCATCCGTACGTGTTTGGGTGTGTGTGTGTGTGTAGAGAATTAGTGTACGGGAATGTATGCGCGTGTGTAAGTGTATTCTAGTATCTGAGTGTGCATTTTATTATTGTCTCAGTAAATATTTTGATTAAAAATTACAACTTTCAATTAATTTTTTAGTGTCGTCGTAACTAAAGGAGGGGGGGTCAGACATTCTTTAACCATTTTCTTCACTTGTTTGTTATTTTTATTAAAATTAAAAATACTGTTTATTTTGTTGTAGATTATGACTTATTTACATGTTACTATTTAAGTAGTTCAATTTTTGTCCGTCTACGCTTAAGTAAAATATATATATGCATTTTTCATAAAAGTGTAATAAATACCTGTTATCCTACTAATATTTCTTAACTCTGAGCCAGCGAAGCCGGCGACATGAGCACCCAAGCTGAACCCAATGAGGTGGATGTCTTCGAACCGCAGGTCAATATGTTGGGCCAAACCTAGAAAAAATGCATGACGCTACAACATTTTAAAGATAAAGCTTTAATCTTAGGGCATTACTTGAGTAAAAAAATAATTTAAGATCTCTATATGAAAGAAGGATTAATGTACCTATTTGGTTACATTACCTTGCAACAGCAGTGCAAGCTGTTTACCGACGAGCCTGGTGTTGGCGGCGGCTCGCAGGTAGTTGGGCATTGACGCCCCGCCCTCCCAGTCCACGCAGATCACATTGCATTCCTCCTGAAATCACATAAGATGCATTTGTGAGACTTGGTGGCGGCACTACAATGATTACTATGTCAAAGACATCTATTTAGTATGAAACATGAAAACGCGTTTGTGGAATGAGGCTTGCATGTTTAAGGTTAGCGTATAAGATAAATACCATTGAATACTGTTTTCTTTTATCATAGACTGAACAACAGAAACAACAATGCAACGCAAGTGTTCCTAAGTGCTACTTTCTTCCAAGTAAATTGTTAATGGTTGTTATTTAAACTGTGATTAATTGCCTTTACTTTCAATACAGATGGTTCATTAAACAGCTCGCGTGAGCTGTCACGTCAGGAGCTAACATTTTCTTACGCAATCACGAAACCAACGTGAGCTCAGCTGATGGTTAACCGCCAGTGAATACCAGTGATGCTGTTACGCGAATGGTGTCATATTACTAAGGTAACGTGATAAAGAAGTGCTAACACTCCAATCCTCGCCTTGCCCCGAGCTCCTAGATGCATAGGTTTTTGCCTCATCATCCTAGAGCCCCGTAGCTTCAGGGCCGCCCCTAGCAGCCTACGGCCCCAGGCTATAGCTCTTCTGACCTATGTCTACCTATTGTTGTTAATAAGAGTATAGACAACATATATTTAAAATCATTATTCATAGCGGTAACCACATTGGGGTGTATCATAGGCCCTTTGAGGTTCTTACTTCACACAACACATTATAAGGGTCACTTAAACTCCTTGACCATAAGAGCTATATCAAACAGCTTGACTACAAGAGCTATATAGCGTTGGTCGTCAACGCTAACGGCGGTAGTGTTCATACCCGTACTCCACCCCGCCTCGCGTTTCCAGGGCGCGGTACAGCGGTTGTGGTCAAGTTATATATTAATAACAATTTCCACACCGATTTCGGTGACGGTGGCCGGTTTCATAGAAAGTAGGCCTGTTACGCCGGAGTAATTTTATAGAGCCAAAGTGTGTGCGCAGTACACAAGAGCACTCTCTCTTCTTTTACTCTCATAACCCAGTGGGACGGATAACCAACACGACTGGCGAGATATAAGGCGCAGGATCGCCTTTTGACCATCCGACGCATGGATCATCTCACTTGTCAGAAAATCAGGAGATCAGCCTGCATTGTCCTGAACCGAACTTGGAAAAATTCAAGCTATAATACCACGTACCACAGCCATCAAGGCGGATCTCATCTCATAGACCCAGACGTTGTCGCAGTTGGATCCGAAGCCGTGCACGATGACTCGTGTGGGGCGGGTCACGTCGAAGGCGCGCGACGCCCAGCCCCACGCCGCGGTCATGTTCGACGCCGGCACTGCTATTAGAGGTTGGTCGCTTCTGGAAATCAACGATAATCTTAACTAGCTATGCCCCGCGGTGTTACCCGTGTGTAAAGCGAAAAACAAAAAAAAATCTGCAGTAAAAAGTAGCATGTGTTACTCCAGGGTATCTGCTAGCTTCATACAAAATGTATATATATATTTTCAATAGAAAACGCTCCAGCCGTTAAGCGTTAAGAAGTAACAAACACATTTACAAACTTACAAACTTTCGTTTATAATATTAGATTACTACGTGTAGAGTCATGAATAATGATGAGCCTATAACCATAGGCGTAACAAACTGCTATTTTACTAATTTATTTCTCCTACGTGTGTGATTCTAATGTATTTGACCTACAGTTGTCTTAAATTCTGAATAACAATCAAGTATGACTTCACAACAAGAGTCATCCGTTGTTAAGGAACAAAATTACTTTGTAGCCACTTAAACTATTGTCTGGTGCTGCAGTGGTCAGTAGCACAATACAATTTACAATAGACAATAACGTAATTGTAATGATCTACGTGCTCTTGTATCGCGATGATTAAATATAAGTTAATCAACCAGCTATAACACATTAACGTTCCTACGAGTAAACCTACTTTTTGCTAATAATGGGTTTTCGACTTTTTTCTACTTAGAACAATGGGTAGGTAGTGTTTATGTTAGTTTTCATACGTAGGCAGCAACGAACAGTGTCATGTGCACAAAAAAAAAAAACATTAAAAAATCATGCAGCTCAATTGAATACCTTCGAACCCATCAAAAGTTCTTTCGATATATTAACATTTTACATTTGCTTGAATATTGATTACGCTTATGTTCAATTATATATGATCGAGAAAGTGTCTCTAAAGAAAGCCACGGCTACGTCCCTCTAAAACGACGCGGCTGTAAAATTCGTGACTCACGATAGATTACAAAAATGAATTTCAGCTATGTTATAAGCTTTACAGCGAGGAGATAAGGATTAGGTCTTACCTATTCACGGTGGAGTATAGTAGAAAGTGAGTTCCGACATCTTCGGGCGGGCTCGGCAGTGTTTCTAGATAGGCAAAAGGCCCGGCATCCTCGAAGCACCCGAATTCACCGTAACACACGCTGCCCTGTGACCTTTTAGTCCTGAAACGGTAGAATACTTATAGAAAACTTATTTAGAGGTAAAGTTACCTAAATAGATATAAGTCTCAAATTAAGTGCTATCCTAAGGAGTACCGATCTCTTATTGCATAGTTGCATGGGATTGGAATTTGGATGACGAGCCTGTTACAAAGATATTATGTAGGCGAAGTCAGGGAAAGCAAATTAAGTTGCATATTACATTAAAGAGAAAGGGACAAGAAATATGCTTAAATATTGGAAAGCCATCATAATCGTTTTCAAATCTAGCATAGTTGGGAAACCGTCTTTTATTTTTAACCGGCTTCAAAAAAGAAGACAGCAGCGTCCTCTGAAGGCAGCGAATTTTGTAAAAGTGACGGCAGAAATCAAATGGCCTTTACACATAAAAAATGCTAATTCTTCACTGATTTCGTGTCGTGGTCATAGAAAGTGGACATTTTAAAAGTCTTGCATAGAGAGAAAATTAACAATAACAATACTCTACTTTTAAATAAAGAGATCTAGTCTCAATTCATAACTTTAAAGCTCAGTACGTTTTTTCTGGTTCGTTCTATGTAAAGCCGGGTACAACACGTTATAAGATCGCCGTATACAGAAACGTGTTTTGAAACGCTGGTATTGAGTCTGTCAACTTCCTATGTTTGATAAGGCAAGAAAGATTGCGAGGCGAACAGCAAAACTTGAGTTGAACAAACACATACAAAATCCTGATGACCGACCGCGAAATTGACGATTACCTTAAACTTACTTAAGAATATAAGGTGAGAGGAGAAGGGCATAACAGGAATGAGGGACCGTCCACACAGCAGACTTTAATTAACTTAAGAGATCGCCCTGTGTGCGAAATTCAACAATAAACTATTAAATCTGTCATGTAGATGAGGTATAAAAAAACTATAATCTTTTTTCAATACAATCACAGACTTCAATTTGGAATAGAGGTTTCGTTAGCAGGCCAAAAGAGTATTTCGTGTGTGATTATCGTGTCATGTCAAAATATTGTAGTGTGCGTAGCATTTATGAAATATATGCAAAATTAAATCATATTTTAAAATAATATTGGTATTCCAATCTTCTCCTCCATATAAACTACAACTGCTAGAAATTTCATGCTTTAATATTTACACGTCTTTTTTAACAAACTTTTCCGCTTGAAATATAAAGATTTTGACGATTTATATGAAGTTTTGTTCCAACTTACGGGCTTCAGCGATTTAACTAGCTACTTTTTTATTGCATTCTGCAGCCGCATCAGGAATCAGACTGCGGATGACTGTTTCACAATGATAATGTTTGGAAACTTTATCTAAAGTACTCTACTTTCTTTCTACTACAATGATTTACAATTTCCGCCAATTTGCTGTAAAATAACAAATAAATAATTTTTAAATACAGAACCAGCACTTACAAGAAATATTCAATGCATAATTATTGAGGTTATCACAAGGTAAACAAACGAAAAACAATTCAAATTTCCGGAATTGTGTCCATCGTTGCTATTGTGTATTCTTAAAAAAAACCTTCGAAAATATAATCTATACATATAATAAAACTGTAGAAATGAAATTTCTATAAGTACATTAAAGATATGTAAAAAATAATAAGCGGAGGGTTTTTCTATCGGGGTCGATATAGAAACCAAAAATGAAGTTCGTTTTTTTGTCTGTCTGTCTGCAATCATGCGAAAACTACTGATCCGATTTGAATGCGGTTTTCACAGTTGTATTTGTCTTCTTTCAACTTAAAAATGCTTTCAACTTAAAAACGTGTATAAAAAGTTAACCCCCACCCCTCTAAGGGGACAAAAGAGGGGGTAAGAGTTATATCAAACTTCTTCTTTAACATGAAAACTACTGATTCGATTTGAAAACGGTTTTCGCAGACGTATTTGGCTTCTTGCAACAAAACATTTGGTGTAAACAAAAATTTCCTCCCACCCCTCTAAGGGCACATAAAAGGGGTTAAGAGTTTGTATCAAACTTCTTTTTTTAACATGTTATGTACTTATTCATTTTGAATATGGTTTTCACCAATGTATTTGTCTTTTTCCAGCTTAAAATCATAAGTGCATAATTTTCTCCCCCTCTCCTCCCCTCTAAGGGGACAAAAGGGGGTAAGAGTTTGTATCAAACTTTTTCTTCAACACGAAAACTACTAATCCGATTTGAATGCAGATTTCGTAGATCTATTTGGCTTCTTTCAACACAACATTTGTTTTATAAATTTTTCCCCCCACCACTCTAAGGGTACAAAAGAGTTTGTATAAAACTTATTAACATGAAAACTACCGATTCATTTTGAATGCGGTTTACGCAGATGTATTTCTCTTCTTTCAACTTAAAATCTGGTGCATAATTGCCTCTCTCCCCCGTTCTAAGGGACAAAGAGGGGGTAAGAGTTTGTATCAAACTTTTTCTTCAACACGAAAACTACTGTTAGTGATATAATGAAATTGAAATTTACAAAATAAAAAACACTATTTAATAAAATATTATACTATATATAATAAAACTAGGGGACCCGAGAGAGAAACAATTCTCACATCCCCTTGAATGCTGATAGAAAATTTCGTCAAAATCATCCTGTCCGCGTAGGAAGTCGCGGGAAAAAGCTAGTATTAAATATAATAATTGAGCATTATAATATCACTGGGACACGGGTAATGGCGATCGTTACATATAATGACGGGGTATAATTCGTTATTACACGTAAGGTAGGTCAAACCTATTGTTAAACATTGATTCATATTGCTAGCTTTGAAATACTAAAGTATGATCACAGAAAAAATAATAGTATATAATATTAGACGTCTACGTTATCAGCGCTTATTTTAATCTCGTTTTCATATAAAAAGAGATTATGGGAATAAAAATGCACCGCCTCGTAAACCAGCAAATTAGAGTAGAACATGATATATTTAAAATTTTACTGACATATTTTAATAGCCTATCGAGTTGTGTTGGCAAAAAAGCATTAGCATTAATAATTAATTGCTAAATAACCAATATCAGTAACTAAATTAATCGTACCTGCTAAAAAGTATAAATGCTAATATCATCGTGAGCAGCAATTAATAATTTTAATCTGCGATCATGAAAATTTACGTCAGCGCTGCGCGGTGCTAACTGCTATAATGCGAAATTATACGAGTATGCTATATTTCATGCGCAGTGCGCTACGAATTAAAAATCAATTTTAGAAAAAGCAAAAATTTTAATTTTAGCTAAACAGCACAAAAATAATTTTACTAGATAGCACAGCAATAGCACGTAGCATGTTAATGAAATTAATAGAAATGAGAATTAATTCCCATTTCGAATATCAAGTCCTCGGACTTTCAATGAATACAAAAAGCGACAATAGTATTTTTTTGCGGTAAAAGTATCAACTAATTTAATGTTAAATTAGCTCTATTGTTTTTTTTTTGTATGTGACAATCAAATCAAATATCAGAACAGTTTCATTAAATTTTATTGCCTTATTAAGTGTTGATTAAATTATTTATTTAATCGACACAAAATTATTGTTCACAAGATACATTTAACATGGATGAGCTACACTACACAAAAAGAAGGATTGATTTCAATTAGCTAGTCTTTATCGTCTACCGTCGAATCGGCTAGACACAATGGACCCAATTTAGACAAATGCAATAGAAAGTGTTTACAATAAGTGAATCGGCAGGGAAAGTGTTTATTGTAGTACAGTTGTGTAGCGGGTAGGGCTGCCAAAATTCATAACCTGATAAACCGGAGCTGAAAACTGATCTCAGTCGGACATGAAAAGGCCGCATACTTACTACTACTTTTAGTGTGTATTATGTATATCATGCTCTCATACAAACCATGATTGTCAACATCAAAGTGACATAACGATTTTTAAGGTTTACGCGAGTATCACTCAAGGTTTTTTAACACTTACGGATTTTGTCGCGGAGCACTTTTTCGATCTTTGATGTTTCGGCTGCTTCCAGCGGCCGTGGTCACGGGTGGACAGTCCACCCGCCGCCGCTGGAAAGCAGCCGAAACGTCGGAAAAGTGCTCCGCGACAAAATCCGTAAGTGTTAACAAACCATCAAAGTGACGCTTTGTTGACAATCGCGTTTTGTATGGAAATGACAAATTTTTCGACGGAGGTTTATTGAACCATACCCCCAATATTAAGAAAATTCAAAATAGTTTCTAAAGAGATCTCTACAAAGTCCTTCTTTAATTTTGGTCGACGAGTGAACACGTCATCAAAAAGACTATGTTCGATTATTTTAGCTGGCAACCCTAGGCGTGAACCGTACCGTTTGTGCCTTCGCACTTTCCTTTAATACAATTCATTGGTTATAGATATGCCTTCAACACGAATAATTGCACCGAAATAATAGATCCATGTTTTTTAAATGACTTTGACATGGAGAGACTTGGGATTTTACTACTATTGAGATTGTATAATACTAACTTTTGCCCGCGGCTTCACACACGAAATTCGCTTAAAATGCGAACATACTTGTAAGCCCCCTTTGGGAACATGATGTTTTTTAAGACCAAATCGCGAGCCAACCACGAAACGAAAACAAAACCAACAATTTTTTTTTTTAACTGTGAAAAATACACGACAAAGTTTTTTTTGTTACTTTTCTATTAACTGTCATGACTATTGCCCATTTGTCGGCTTATCGTTGATTTCTGGGCCACCTGTAGGCTGTACATCGTATATACAGCCTACAGGTAACACACACCTCAAACACGTCTCATCTTTCTAGGCTGATATAAAATGCAACGGCCTCCTAACCGATTTCGGTAACAGAGTCCGGTTTTGTTGAAACTAACGCGACTTTATTTACATACTTATTATGCCAGAATGATGGCATAATTAATCTCTTATGTATACACGTATAAAGTATATAAAGCTTTAAAAACTAACTTCTATAACTCTAGTTTACATGTATCGAGTTTATTGTAAGGAAAAAACTATTACAAGTAATTGTAAAAACATTAAACAATACGTAGATTCCACTCTCAAAGTGAGATATTGAAAGAGAAATTAGAAAAAAGTAACATAAGTGATACACCCTTAAATATCAACCAGCAACTTTTCTGTCACAGCTCGGCTGACATTGTATTAAAAAAACCAACCTCGTCCGTCCCCGCTTGATCTCCCACTGCTTCATGGAGGTCCTGACTGCGGCGAGCAGCTCCGCATCATGCTGCTCATCCTCCGCCTCCTGTAGCTCGCTCACCGGCCGCCCCTTGCCGCGCCACGATTCTAGCTCCGCATCTGGTCCATAAGATAACAGTTAGGTTGTAGCTAAGGTTATAGGCTATATATTAATACGCGAGCGGTCAACTTTGTACTTCTTTTTATGAAAGACGCGTAAATGTAAAAGCATGAAATTTCTCCCAGTTATAGTTGATATGGAGGAGGAGCGTGACATGCCAATATTGTTTTAAAATATGCTTTAATCTTTTATATTTATATTGACTTGATTGATTGACCAATTTTTATGGTGATTGATTAGTTGGATTTGTCTCCGCCCCGAATGGCAGAATACATCTTAAAAACAATGAAAACCGATATGTGTAATAAATACATAACCATTTCGATAAATTTATTTTATGTAAAATGTCTCGAAAGTTCATTTACTGTTGTATTTGTTTGTTTTAGACATTAATTTGTGTAAATTATTTATTTATTATGTAATTATTTATTTCGAAAATAATATCTAGGATTTTTCCTACAGGTTGACAAATGTGTAAATGTCTTTTTATAAGTATCTATAATGTCTATATGTTGAAAGTTTTGTGCGAGTGCAGAAATGAGAAATCATCGAGCTTATCGTACAGATGAACAGAGGAATAATGTTCGCAGTGCAAGAAGATCATTGACTGCTAGGTGGTACGAAGTTCGCCGGGTCAGCTCGTTTTTTAATAAATAAAACGCTACGCACACTACAAACACGCACACTACTTTGAAATGACACGTTAATCATAGACGAAATCCTCTTTTGTTTAAATAAAATTAAATGGCCTGGTAACGAAACCTTTATGCCCAATTGAAGTCTGTGATTGAATTAAGAAAAGATTATTTTTTATAGCTCCTGTACACGATGGATTCAAATATATACATCGAATTTCGACCACAGGGCAATCTCTATTAATACATAATTATACTTATCAGAGAAATTACTAAGTATAAAAATTTTTATGCGCAGGGAAGTCGACAGTTCACGATTAAGTTGATTTAATGCGTCCAAATTGTGGTCAATTTGGAGTTTGGACGCGTTATACCCAGGTCCGCCATTAATATCAAACAGACATAATTATTATATTAATCATTGCCCTCAAAAATAAGGAGGTCAGGAGTGTTACAAGCTTAGAATATAAAACCTACCTTTTTTGTTGTAAATGACACTTATGAGTTTTATACGGATATACCTATAAGTAAAAGCTTCAACAAATACAAAAAACAAATACACGACCGGTCGCGTATTATAAAATCAAAGTGAATTTAACTTAGTTTTTTAATTTTTAGTTTACCTATAATGATACATATTAATTATGAAAATTGTAAAATTAAATCTACAAAGTGAATATAGTGGTACATGAAAAAGTGTGTTTCATTAAGGTTGAACATGAATTTTCACCACGAACCAACAGTACAATCAATTACATAATACTTTAACAAGTAATCATGTGTGGTTGTGATTGTCGTACATTTAATAAGTCTGAAGTTAATAACAATTTTCAAAATTCTAATTGTGCTACTCAATTTTAATAACTGAATATGTGTATGAAGATTAAAATACATATATCTTGTAAAATATGTCATTTAAACTTAAACATCTCACTGGTTGAAAAATACGAATTGTTAGCGAAATTTGTTTTACACAATAATCGAGCTCATGGCTATCAAAGTTAATGGGTGTTATTTATTTAATAAAAGTTATACCCAACTAAATGAACATTTTAATCAACGATAGCTATCGTGATAACATTGATCGAACAAAGGCCATTGAATTTCATCTATCATCACCAACTTAAGCAAGTAGGTTACTTTAATTATCGAGAACAATTGTTACTATTATAGAATTTATAATGGAATTTAATTTTTTAGGAATTAAGCAGAAAAATTTTGTCATAGTTAAAGCGATGTTATGCCAGTGACAGGGCATTTAAGGCTCGTTTAAATTAGACACGGCCACGACCGAGAAGTATGAAATGTTATGTAATATTTCCGTTAAATATACATCGCTCAAATTAATAACAGCATGACCTAACTACATGTAGATATGATGTAGAGCTATTTTCTTGGCGACTGATTTCAACAAAAAATTATTAGTTTAAATATTGCCTACTATCGGGCTTAGTGAATTTTAAGAATATCGTAGTACTGATTCAGAGTTATACTGGAAAGGAGTTTTCAAGTTACCATACATTAAATGAAACGAGGTTTGAAGTAATGAAAAGTGAGGCAGAGAAATATCCGCGAATAAAACTTGGCGTCTTTTATCACGGGAAATATTTGAAGCATTACCCTCATAACAAAACAAAGAAGCCCCCACTTCATCTAAATTCTATGCGAGGAAAGCCAGTACTGGAATAAGCCCAGGAGGACAGTGGGTGACATGAATAGTATTGTGCGACTGCGACTTTTTGTGCGGCGGCCTTGTTGTGCGTATGCAGGCCACAATCACATCATCACTAGAATAGAAAGCTGGATAGGTGTTTGTTTTACTGAGGGGTGATCTATTTTTCACGTTACTGGGGGTGAGGGTAGCATTGAGACCAACTTCAAAATATGCCTATGACATGATCTAGATAAATTGTAGGTCAAGTTTAAAATACTCATTTTATCATCAAGTTAATATTAAGTTATTATTACGTTTCTCTATATCTTAAATTATAATACTGAATACATAATTAATAGGTTATTTTAGTCCTCGAGACCCAAGCTCAAGGTTGGCTTTTGGAGTTAAAGTAATATTTTAATTTATAAGAAAAAAATTAATTTAATTTATTTATACAACTTCTAAATCTAAATCTATGTAAGATATCTAATTAGATATATAATCTAATCTAATTAGATATAATAATAACTTTCATTAGCGGTAATAATGATGGCGAATTTCTTTTTCTCAGCAATTAAGTAGACAAGATGATAGATAAAATATTTGTGATTTCACAGAATTGATAAAAAGTAACATTAAATTATTGCTGATTTGTGATCATGATTGGAGTTTAGAAAATAGGTTAATTAACAGCACCTTGAAAGCTTATTATACAGGTCAATTTATGTATGTTTACTTTTTAAGGGTCTAACAAAGTTCTTAATTATTGTGTGAGTGAAGCGAGCCCTCACTATCCCATGTACTGACAATCCAGTAAATTCTTCTTGTCAACTTTAAAGCACCAGATTGCTTGGCAAACGTACAATCAGAGAAGTTGAAACAGATACAGATCGTGGATCTAAGTAATATGGTCGGGTTATGTCAAGCTCAGCCGACAGATCACGACTTACATGTAGTTAACATATTCCGACCAAATGACGTAGGTCCGTCAACTGGCTCTCTTTCTATTTCCCGCATTATACATATAAAAAAAGCGAGGATAGATCTTCCACAGATTATTTTTAATTGTTCGACGATCTACGTCTGTAACGACGTATGTTGTAAAACGCAACAGCAGATGCCAAAAATACTGATGAACACAAAGGTATGGCAATGAACATTGCTCTTACCTTTATATAGACATTTACACATATATTATATACACAAGCATAATATCCTATATTGATAAGATTTTGCTTGCGTTTAAGGGGGCGAATAAAGCAAAAAATAAAACATCGTCTTTCTCTCTTCACACTTACGACAGTTATTCATATGCCAGGTGAAACAGAATGACACGGAATCACCGCGAAAACTGTTTTTTTTTAATAAATCGATAAATATATAAAATAATAAAAAAACGCTTCTACAGGAAGTCGGTAACAGAATTTTGTATCGTGTGTTAAAATACTGAGTCCTTCGAATGCGCTGTTTTGTGAAACGAAGAAATGTGCGTGAAAATTAGAGGCATCTTTGTAATTTTTTTTTCATCGAGAAAATTTTAAGCTATTGTGTTTTCGCTACTACAGGAGCTCATAAGTATAATGTAGTATCTATGTTTAAAAAATGAAACGATTCGTAGCTTATTATCAAGTATAAAACGGAATTATGCAACAGTCAACTTTGCTTTTATCGCCTTCTTTTTTTTTGAGAGATTTATTAGAAGAAATGTAATATAATTTTGTAAATTTTTATACTTTTTATTATCATAAGCTATTTACTGGATAAGTAAAAAGTTTTCTTTAATATTTTTATTACCAAAGTAAATAAAAATAATTCGACACTATTACAATCTTAATCGTGACAAAAAATGTAATACTTTATTATTATCCTTCCTCTTGAATCACTCCACACATAACACGGTCATAAAAATATTTAAAACAACTACAAATTAAATTAACTAAACAGTTGACCTTGATAAAGAAATGTAAAAACACAATATGCCCAAGAAAAGCAACAGTAAAATAGCCAATTGTTACTTTGTACCGGTATCGATATTTTAGTTTTCTGTTGCTGTTTTTGGACGTTTTTTTATTTTTTTTAACATTTCTTTATCAGTTTCAACCGTCTATTTAATGTGACCATCTTGTAGTTGTTACAAATATTTTATTTTTAACTTACTGAATTTTTAAAAACAAAATAATATTTCTTTAGGCATAAAATGAAACCTTGACACTAACTATTGGCCTCACGTTATAGCAAAATAGTGTTAGCAATGTCGATATAAGTAATAATAACTTCAATATTATAAATCTGAAATTGTTGGTATCTGTATTATCCTTACTAGAGGTCGCCCTATGGTCGGTCTAAATTTGACCATAAATACTTAAATCCATCGTGTAGAGTAGCAATAAATAATTTCTATCCAGGCCATTAATTTTTATTTAAAAAAATCACGGACTTCAACCATAAACAAAAAGTATTTTGTGTACGATTGTCGTGTATATATTTCAGTGTGCGTATTGTGGTGTGCGTAGCGCTTATTTATTAAAAGTATGCAAGACCTAATTGTGAAATGTAAAATGCATTTTTTAAGATAATAATGATATTCCATGCTCCTTCTCCATATCAACTATAACTGAAAAAAAAATTATGCTTTTACATCTACGCGTCTTTCGTATCGTTTTTCTTATTTAAACCATTAGTTTTTAGATTAGAGCACTTAAACTAACAAGGGTACATTCTGAGGGTAGATAACTAGGTCAAAATTTAGCTTTTTTTTAAATAGAATAGGGATATAATAGTAAGAAAATATTACCAAAATTTCAGCTTCATAACTTCTACATTTTTTTTTTGTAATAACCACTCATAGTTGGGCAGGCAAGACGATTTTTAGTTCAAATTTTTTAAAATGTTTTAATTCCAAAAGTTAAATCACTTTCATAAACGCAATATCTAATATAGCTATCAAACAAAGTCTTCCCGCGATGCGTACAAACTACTGGTAAGTGACGTCTTAATGGAGTATCATTTGTATGGAGTGTTTTGGGATGGTCTATTTTTTGTGATTTTGAAATTGCAACTGAGTGGATTCCAACAACTTGCATTTTTTATTTAATTTTGGTGGAAGGAGACAATTTTGGTGTATCAAAAAAATCCACCAAATCCACAAAAAATAGTCACACCAAAATTAGAATTTGGGAGAAAAAAAATTTAAAAAAAAACTACGTTCACTAAAATAATAAGACATTTACTAAACTGTACTCGAACAAAAACTCTAGCGTTACTCAAATCACAACAGAATATTGTTGCCACAAGCATTATAATTTAAGTTCGCCAATTGCATAAAATCGGGGGGGTGGGATGAAACGGTCTATATGTTATATGTTAAATTCCGACTCAATGACGTAAGCACGTCAACTGGCTGTGTATCAATTGCTTCGATGGTACATAGATATAGCGAGCAATAATGTTTAACAAAAATTTTGAGCCTTTTGAACTAAACATAGGTATAGTTTTATAGTATAGTTAATTATTAGTACATAGTTTAATACTATAAACTCACAATAATGCATTATAACAAATCACAATGCAGTGATTGTTTGATTCTATATTAATGCTATTGTTTAATTGTCTAATGTGCGGTATTATTACATTGTCCTCCGATAAGACATTAAATTATAAAGTGTATGTTTTGAAGACACTAAATAAAAAACATTTTATAATTTTATAAACAAATTGTCGCATTAACCTTCTATCACAGAGAGAAATATTTTATTACAGACAATTATTGTGATATATTATGTAGATATTTCTTTTTTTGTTTGTCTGATAATAATAATATAAATATTTCTTCTTTATAAAGGGATTTTGGATATGTATGTGAACCCTATAAGGATAGAGTTCGCTGTAAAGTAGCAACCCTGAAAGTGATTTTTTTGTGATTTATGGGCAAATTTATGTCGCTAAGGTGCTTGCCCATATAAATCTGAAACCACAAACATTTTTATTCGCTTTCAGAGTTGCTGATTTCACAGTGACCTCTATATAAGGACACATACATACCCCCATGTATTATCACTTTTGTTACACCTTGTGTAGGTAAGTTTCAAGCTCTACGTGCATACAGGTTTTTAGAATTTAACGCCGTGTTCTCTCGTCTTTACCACGTTGGTGTTAAGCAATGTGCGAACGTAATAGTCATGGTGTACAAGTAACTAACGGACGTCTCCATGGTCCAGTGCTTTAGTTTAGATTTTATAGCGTATTAAGTCATAGATCTGATATCATGGGTTTAATTTTTATCAAGTTTTTACCAAGCGTGTTAAAAATTACATAACTCTTTAGTCTCTGCGCTTAGTAACGTATCTAAACGAAGAAACTATTTCAGACAATGCTCTTTTGCGCACAAACCTGGGCACTTTTAAATCACCCTACCACAGAATCTGCAGTGTGGCATGTAACTATGGTACTTACATTTAGCAGTGACAACAGAGGCGAGTGCCAGCAGACAGGCGAGAGACCGCCACATGAGCGGCGCCATCCATGCGCCCCGGCATTCACAACCTGCAAATAAACACAAAAATAGGTAAAAAATAAATTTCTGTTGTCAAAAAGCACAGTTTTGGCTCGTGAACTCGTATCACGGAAACCAACAAAAATGAACCAAATTTGGTTCATTTGTTTGGCAACAGAAATACCACGGCCATATACGCAAAGGCTTTGCTTGCTTTTCACCGGTTTAGTTATATATAGATACAGTGGCGTAACTGTACCGGTGGCAAATTCGTTTTTGTTCCACTATGTCAATCCAATACAAAAAAAAGGAAAGCGATTATTGTAATAATTATTTTTTAACAAAAAAATAAAACCGACTTCCAAAGGAAAAAACTAAAATAGTACAAAAGAAACTAAAAAGTATTAAATAAAA